>PVJL010006000.1:17555-98890 GCA_004026885.1 Lyroderma lyra | reverse complement strand
AAGATAATTTTGCTGGATAATTTATTCTTGGCTGGAAGTTTCTCTCTTTTCAATTTTTGAATATTGGGTTCCACTCTCTCCTGGCTTGTAGAGTTTCTGCTGAGAAATCTGATGCCAGCCTGATGGGTTTTCCTCTAAAGGTTATAGTTCTTTTTTCCCTGGCTGCCTTGAGAATTGTCTCTTTGTCTTTAGTTTTGGATATCTTTAGTACCATGTGTCTTGGAGAAGATCTGTTGGGGTCCAGGTATCTGGGGGACCTGATTTCTTTTTGAACTTGGGGTTACAGATGTTTCCATAGGTTTGGAAAGTTTCTATCTACGATTTGTTTGAGTATGCTCTCTGTAGGTTGCTCTGCCCCCTCTTCTATTCCTATTATTGTGATGTTGTTTTATCTCATGGAGTTGGATAGTTCTTGCAGAGTTCTTCCAATCCTTTTGGTTCTATATTCCCTCTCTTCCCCTTTCTGAGCTGTTTCCATGTTCTGGTCTTCAATATCACTAATTCTTTCCTCCATCGGATTTTTCTTGTTTCCTATGGCAGTTATTTAATTTCTCACTTCTTTTATTGTATTATTTATTTCACGTATTTCCGTCTCAATCTTTCTTATGTTTTGAATTTTTCTTTGTTAAATTGTTCTTTTTGTTCATAGAGTTCCTTTTTGATGTCATTTATATCCTTTTTATATTATTTATCTCAGCTATGGTGTTCTGACAATAGGTTTTCGTTTCTCTCACAGCCTTTAGAATGGCTGCTTTAAATTCTCTGTCACTTAAATCAGAACCCTCCAGTTCTGACAAGCTGTCTTCTGGGTAAATTTCATGTTCTTTCTGAGTAGTTTTAGTTTTTAAGGAATTCATCCTGTCCACTGGGTTCTTCCTCTTTGACATGAGGGCTTTATGTTCAGTACCCAGATTATTGCTTTTGTGGTGTCTTGCTGTAAGGCAGAGACTAGGTGGCACTGGGGGTCAAGTTTTGGGGGAGAGGGGGCTGTTTGTTTCTTGTTTCTGATTTCCTACTGTGTTTGGAGGCTATGCGCATATATCCTGGGGAGAGGCCAACAAAAGGTGCTCCAAGGGCGGCTCTGCCTTCTGCCCTTTGCTGGGGAAGCTGTTCCGAGGCTTGTTTCTGCTGGCTCAGGTGAATGCTATCAAATCAATCTTTCTTCCCAGCCCTGATTCAGCATCTGGCTGTCTAAGGGCTCACACTGCTTTCAGAACCCTGGGGTGCATGAGAAAGTGCATGCTCCATAAATCCAAAGCTGTGTGCCTAGCCTGAGACAGCAGGGTCGCCTTTGCAGCGGGCTGGGAACAGGAACTGCAGCCCTGTGTAGGTCTCCAGGGGGCCTAGAGCTGGAGCTCAGGGTCCTCGCTCAGCCCTTCTACCACTCAAAAGTTCCAGAGGCTGGCTCCCAAAGTCCGTCCCCACCATGCAGCTCCAAAATCCAACTCCCCTCGTGGTCTCTCCCCTCCCCCGAACTGCACCGCTCGGATCCTTTTGTAGTCTCTTCTCCCTTCCCTCTCCCCAACTCGCCCCCTTCTCTCCAACTTTCAGGTGTTTACTTGCGATTTGTGGATTTCTCAACAGCCCTTTTGTCACTCAGGGTCCTCTTTCTTGGCTCCTGGACGGCCGTTCAATTGTGTTTTCTGGGAGAGGCTTTAGGGACCTCCTCTCTAGTGGCCATCTTGCCTTATAGCCCTAAATTTATATATTTAAGATATAACGTAGTTATGAAATTTTCAGTTCGAATCAAAATTCTAGTTAAATCATGTCATGTCACAGATAAGAAATCTGAGACACAGAGTTTAATATATTTCTTAACCACAGTATGCACTCCTATGTTCACTGCAGCATTATTTATGATAGCCAAGATATGAAAGCAATCTAAATGCCCATATACATTGGAATATTACTCAGCAGTAAAAACTGAATAAAATTTTGTCATTTGTAACAGCATTAATTTACCTAGAGGTTATTATGCTAAGTGAAATATGTTGAACAGAGAAAGACAAATACCATATGATCTCACTTACATGTGGAATCTAGAGAGGTTTACTATCTTTACAAGATTACCTAGCTAGTAAGTCACAGAGCCAGAACTAGAACTTAATCTATTTGATTTTTACTATAGAGCTCTAAGAACTTAATGTTGTAGAAGATAGAGGAACTTAAATTCTTAACTGTCTATATAAGGCTTGAACACATTTTTTCATGCCCTTTCAAATCCAATCTCTGCTTCATCACTTCTGTAGATGAAAGGCTTACTGCAATATAAGTAAACTTTTATCTTTGTTGGGAAATACTTATATAGAAGTAAAAGACTTCATATCTTCTACATACTAGTTCTTGTTTTGCTCTCTGAAACTGAAGGAAATAAGTTTAGTTACTTTTCCCTTGAAAAATCTTGAAATATTTGAAGGTAACTATTGTGTTCAACTTCTTTAATTTCTCAGGCAAAAAGCTAAATTTCCTTTACATATTCATTTATAATTTTTATTTTAAGGTAGTTTGTTCATCATTTGCTTTATTTTAGACACTGTGCTCAAACATTGAGTATATTAAGATGTATATGATCCAATTCCTTCTCTCAAAAAACTCTAGGTAGGGAGACAAAGAGAAAAGTCAATAGCTGTGCAGCAAGTGTTGTGATGTAAGTGCTGTGATGGAAATAAACATAGGATGATGACAGGAACGAACCACAACCTGAGTTAGGGTGAAGAATATTAGAAAATGTTTCCAAAAGGTGACAATGTGCTTCAGATGAGCAATATGTTTGGACATGTGGAAGAATAAGGAACAGTTGGGGCAATTTTTAGTTGGTCAGCACAGTTGGAGTGAAGGGTGTTTGTGGATACATAATGAAAGATAACATTGTACAAGTAGGCAGAATCAGATCACAGAGGGCTTTCAATTTTTTTTCACCTTTGTGTATGTGTGAGTTAAACTGCAGTTCCCAGAATTGAACACAGAGCTCCATTTATCTAAACTCTTCACAATGCAGAGTAAGATTCCACTTATTATTTTTGACAGATCTTGTTGAATCACATTGATCTTACAGCCACTGACACATCAAGTCTATTTTTACACTTACTGCTAAGCCAAGTCTTCCTTGATCCTGCTCTTGAATTTTTGGCTCTTTGTACTCATTTGTGTGCAGCATTTCACATTTATCCTCATTACCTTCTCTCCTTTTAGATTTTACTGAGTGTTCCTACCTGTCAAAAACTGTTTAATCCTTATTCTCTCAAAGAATATATTTCTTATTTCTCCTTGTTCTATGTTTTCATTGTTTTCTTTATACCATAATATTGATGTTAAAATTTTTTGTTTTAATTTTTGCAAATGCTACTGTAAAGTTTTAAATGCATAAGATGATATTTTGGCAATAATTTCACCATTTCTTCTGAAGTATATGGACAATGATGCTTTTTTAAAAATCATAAACCCTTGGGAGAAAATTCTAAATTGCTTTTGATTGAAATAATATAAGTATTTGGCACACAGAAAATCAAGTAGGCACTTCTAAAAACTTGCATAATAATTAGCAATGGGAACAATGGCTATCTTTTGGAATATGGCCTCTAATTCTCATTCTAATGACAGTCCACATGCTTTGTTAAAAATAAATTTCATTGACTGCGTCATTGTTTCACTTTTAATTAGTGTTTTTGACTAAGTACAAATTATAAAGAAATGATTACTTGAATTGTTCTTATGCATTCATGAGTTTACTAAGTGGTTATATGAACAGAATTAAAGGTTGCTATTTAAATGTCAAAACTTGAGGCCTTGTGACGTTTCTCCTTGTTAACAGAGTTTACCATGTAAACATATTTTACCAGCATAAAGCACAAAAAGACATTGTAAATAATGGAGGTCAGTTTTTACTCTCTTAAACTTCACTATATGCCTTAGAGCTTATGCAGACACTTCACAGAATGTAACTTTCCATTACTTTAGAATGAAAACTTTGCAAACTTTTGCAGCTCAAAGTGCCCCTAGAGAGTATCTAATTCAGTACTTTGATGTTTAGAATATAGTTCAGTGCCCCAAATGGGGAAATAACTTGGTTGAAGTTGCAGTTTCCTGGAGAGGTCAAGCAGTCCCTGAACCCAAAGTTGTCCCATTTGGTCAGGTTTAGATTTAGATATACATAGACTTTGCAGTTTCATACATATAGATGACTCTGATCAAGCAATTGTATGTTGAAGAATGCCAAAATTAAACCTATATCTTGACTTGGAACTGGAGACAGCAGAGGTGAGTATAAAGAAAGATCCAAAATTTCTTGTGTGCACCTGTGCTACAGATTGGTTGAGACCAGATACTCTTTTGGCACCATACTTCAATTTGTGAATTTTCCATGTACTTTGGTTTTGTAAATCAAATGGGAATTCATTATATATCATTGAATTCCAAAAATATAGGCCTCTTATTTTCAAGAAATGTTTTTTCTTTTCAGCAGAGAGAAAAACTGAATTTGAATTTGGAGAAGTCAGAAACTATGTCCAAATTCAAATTCAATTTGGGCTACAAAAATTCCTAAGCACTCCCTAAGCAAACACTCTGTTTACGGTAGATGAGTAAAGCCTGGAGTCTAGAGTTAAGAACTGGTAGTCAGTGACCTGTTTTACAAGCCATTGCATGGGGGATGATTTAATAGTGGCTTCTCTTCTCCCTGCCTTCTGATGGAGCCTAACATCAACAGCATGTCCACTTTCCCATTCAGCAGAATTGAGTATATTTTCTTTGTACCTGGCATGTAAGAAGTAAAAGATACCAGAAATATTTAATCTCATTTCTGTCAGAAAAATGTTGACAGATTATTGACACTTGGTATAATTATGATAAATAGGCAGGGTTGTTTTGGGGATAGCAAAGATAAGTACCCTTTGATTCATATTTTTAATGTCTGAAGCCCTTTGTATGCATTGCGTTATTTTCTCATAATAATCCTATGAGGTATAGTTTTGCTCCCATTTAATAGTTGAGTAAATTAAGACTGAAAGAGGATAAGTAACTTATCCAAAAATATATAACTTATTAGTGGTGGAGCTGATATTGAAATTTATGTCTGTGTGATTTCAGCATTTAAGAAAAGTAGTACCATGCTGTTTCCAAATTAGGTAAATTGATAAAAATTGGGAAATCTCTCCATAAACACTGTGTTTGAGTAGCGAATTGGTGCACAGAAATAAGAACCTCATGATGTGTTGCAAGACATAGTATATGTAGCAGACAGATGATAGTCTTTCAAATCCAAGAGAACTCGGTTTGAATCCCACTTTTGCCAGGCACTAGCTGTGTGACCTTAAGTAAGGAATTCAACCTCCTAGATCCTGATCTTTCTTAGATGTAAATTGAAAATAAAAACACTTACCTCATAGGGTTTTAATAAGTGTTAAACCGGGTGATGAATGTTAAGTACTTTGAAAGTCAGAGATTCTGAATTTATAACTGCAGAAATTGTATTTGTAGATACAATTATTGTTATTAAATCTTTATAAGATTGGTATAGAGATCCAAGTTGATGAAGTAAATAAACACTGTACATGCTTCCTTCCAGATAAACACATTAAAGTTACAATATAACTAAATTGTAGAACAACTAACTTGGAGAATCAACTGAAATCTAGCTGCGCAAAAGTTTTATAACTAAAGTTATATAAAAAAGTTATGTCATACTGTTAGAAGGGGCAGAGATACCAAACAGGCTGGTCCTAAACCTCATGTGGTGACTGAGAATCAGAAGGGATACCATGACCATGAAGATTACCCTCTAAGAAGCAAGGAGCAGCCCCACACCAGGCATCCCATCCCAGAGTACTGGTGCCAAAAACAGGTGCTGCCACAACATTAGACTGTAAAAAACAGTGGGAATTCTGAACATCTGGGTGGGATTAAAGGCTGTGGGAAACCCAGACATCCTCTTAAAGAGCTTGCCCACAGACTCACTCAATTTCAGGCCCTCACTCTGAGCTCCAACAGAGGAATGGTGACTCTAGAGGTCAATGTGGGACTATGGGGGCAGATTGGGGTGTGTGGATTTGGGATAAGGGCTAGAGGGCAGTCACAATTTTTTCTCTGTGAGATCCTCCTTGACCTGCAGCAGGCAAGCAGGTGCCATTTTCCTGTGTTAAGCCCTTTCATACACAGTAAAATCTGAGTCTGAATTGGTCTGGTAAGCTCTGATGCTCCACCCTGCTGACTCTACTGGAACCTTACAGCACCAAACACCAGAGGCACTTTCCTCGTAAGCAGCCAGTCCCTCCTACATTACACTCTTTCTTGAAAAACCACTGAAGTCCATGGGCAGGCACTGGGTGGGCAGTGACTTGCTTTGATATGCTCTGAGACTTTTGCTAAGTACCTCCAAGCTCAGCACTGGCACCATACCAGAATTTACATTAACCTGGTGACTGAAAATCTTTCCACTCTAATGATTACCTTGAGATGCTGCCTCAACGAACTTGAATACTGCACACAGCTTTATCAGTGGCTGAATCTTAAAGGAGCTAGCAGATGGCAACAGGCCTCTGGGGATGTTGGATTTTTGTAGCATTACCCCAGGCCTGGTACTGGTGTCAGTCATTCTTGGTTCACAGCATGGCTTCTCTCACATGCCTCCAGGTTTAGTACAGTCACTGAGCAACTGCATATCACTTTGTAGTCACTATCAGGTAGTTCTCATCTGGTCACAGGCAGTGGGTGACCTGGGGCTGCACCAGAGCCCCGACCAAGAGGCCCCAAAAACAACATACTTGGAAGTTGGCTTTAGAAAATACCAGAATTAGCCCCACAAGTGACACTTACACGGGAAGGTCTCAATAAGCATAAGAGCCCACTGGGGCGAACCCCAATCAGTTGAATCAGTCCCCTGCCCAGTCTACCCAGTAATCCATTAGCTGTGGATGTGGCCAAACCCCTTTGCCAATAAGCTGGGAGGGATATCAATCCCACCCACTGACGTGCCAATAGTAATCAAGGTTCTACTATACAGAGAGCACACACAACCCACAAAACAGGTGGATTCTCCTAAGGTACCTAGAGAAGGTGGCCATAGATACTGTGCCAAGGTCCCACAGGGCACCTAATACATAAGGCCACCCAGCTAAGACTGAAATACATAACAGATCTACCTAATGCATAGAAACAAACACAGAGAAGCTGCCAAAATGAGGAAACAAAGAAATGCATCCCAAATAAAAGAACAGAAGAAAACTCAGAAAAAGAACTAAACAAAATGGAGCCAAGCAACCTACCAGATACAGAGTTCAAAACAGTCGTTGTAAGAATGCTCAAAGAACTTAGTGAGATTCTAACAAAGAAATAGAAAGTATTTTAAAAGGAAAATGTAGTAACCATAAAAAAAGTAAAAAATGAAGATTACAGTCATTGAAATGAAGAATACAGTAGAAGAAATTACCAGCAGACTAGATGAGACAGAGGATTGAATCAGCAGTTTGGAAGAAAAGGTAGCAGAAAACACCCAGTCTGAACTGAAAAAAAATCCAACAAAATGAAGGTAGTTTAAGAGTCCTCTGGGACAACATCAAGCACAACAATATTTGCATCATAGTGGTGCCAGAAGCAGAAGCAAGAAGCAAGGGATTGAGAAACTATTGTATTTGAAGAAAGAATGATGGAAAATTTTCCTAACCTGGAGAAGAAAGCATACATACAATTCCAGGAAGCACAGAGAGTCCCAAACAAGATGTAACCAAACAGGACCACACAAAGACACATTATAATTAAAATGGGAAAGGTTAAAGACAAAGAGAAAATTCTGAAAACAGCAAGAGTAAGGCAACTATTGTAGTAACTTATAAGGGAGGTACTATAAAATTGTGAGCTGATTTCTCAACAGAAAATTTGCCAGAAAGAATTGTCATGAAATATTCAATGTGACGAAAAGTAACAAAATACAACCAGAAGTACTTTGCTTAACAAGGCTATCATTTAGAATTGAAGGATAAATAACTTCCCAGACAAGAGAAATCTAAATAAGTTCATCACCACTAAACAAGCATTATAAGAAAAAAATTATTTAAGATGGAAAAAAGATCAAAGGACATATAATAAAATGGTAATAACTACATATCTATCAACAATTACTTTCAATGTAAATTGATTAAATGCTTCAATTAAAAGATGTAGAAAGGTTGAATAAATAAGAAAACAAAACCATTACATATGCTGACTACAAGAGACTCACTTCAGATTAAAAGATGCAAAGAGATAGAAAGTAAAAGGAAGAAAAAAGATATTTCATGAAAATAGAAACAAATGTGAAGATCTGGTGTAGCAAAACATACAACAGACAAAAATAGACTATAAGGCAAAGGCTATAACAAAAGATAAAAAAGAACCCAGCAATCCCACTTCTGGGTATTTATCCGAAGAAATTCAAATGCTAAAAAAAAAAAAAAAAAAAAAAGAAATCCAAATGCTACTTTGAAGGGAAATATGCATCCATATATTCATTACAGCATTGTTTACAATGGCCCAGATGTGGAGACAGCTTGGGTGTCTATTGATGGAGGAATGAATAAAGAGGAGGTGGTACATATATACAGTGGAATACTGCTTGGCCATAGAAGGAAATGAGTTCCTGTCATCTGCAGCACCATGGGTGGACCTGGAGGGTATTGTGATTTGAGTATGAC
Organism: Lyroderma lyra; assembly: GCA_004026885.1. Taxonomy (NCBI): domain Eukaryota; kingdom Metazoa; phylum Chordata; class Mammalia; order Chiroptera; family Megadermatidae; genus Lyroderma; species Lyroderma lyra. Next base: position 90,227 of record PVJL010006000.1, on the reverse strand, counting down.
AGACAGAAATACAGATGTAATGCGATTTTGCTTATTTGTGGAATCTAAAGAACCAAACAAACAAAAAAACAAAAATACATTCATAGATACAGAAAACATTTTGTTGATTTCCAGATGGGAGGAGTGTTGGGAGTGGGAAGGAATTAAGATGTACAATAGGTTGTTACAATGTAGTCATGGGAATGTAGGGTATAGTATAAGAAATATAATCAGTAATATTGTAATAATTACGTATGGTGTCAGATGGGTACTAGATTTATTGGGGTGATAGATGGGAGGAGATTTGGAAGCCAGCGTGAATAGAGTTAAGGGATTAAGAAGTACAAATTACTAGTTACAACATAATCATGGGGATGCAAATTAAAACAGAGAATATAGTCAGTGACATGGTAATAACTATGTATTATATAGTGCCAGGAGTGTACTAGAATTGTCAGGGGGATCGCTTCTTAAATTATATAAATGTCTAACCACTATGTTGTACACCTGAAATTAATATAAAATAATATTGAATGAATATCAACTGTAAAGAAAACAAGTGATTTAAATTTTATGTATTATTCGTAAATGATGCTTCTAAGATTTTTTAAAATTGTAATAAGATAAGTATTTGATTCAAGTCTTATTATACTGTTTATTTTCTTAATAAATATCTTTTTTGTGAATTAAGAAAAGTTTTATCAGATTGGGAGATAAGAAGAATATCAGAATAAGATAGATTTTATTTTTCTGGGCTCCTTAACTTAGTGTAATGTTGAATCTGCATGGAGGTAGCCTTCATAAAAATTTTATAGAATAGACAATGCGCATTTTTACTTTAGGCAGGTTCTCATTTAGTTATAAAGATTTAGGGACTTTTCAACATTTTTAAGAAATAGCAAGTTTCTACTATGTGCATGGCATTGTGAGTGATACAAAGAGCAATGTGATCTAGTTCTAGGAAGACATAACAGCCATTGAGCAATTTGTATGTTATCCCATTTCGCCCTATTCATTTACTTAATAGACATTTAATGAACAACTATTGTATTCAAGGGACTGTTTTAATATAGGCTGTGGATGAGGTAGAAAATAAATAAATCACACACACACAAAACAAGGGTGAGCTGATAAATTTTGCCTCCACAATGTAATATTTTGTTACATTAGACATATCTAGATACAATCAGTTCTGTGTACATACATGGTATCTCCCTTTCATCATTCTTAATCTTGCACACACAGATGCTTACATTTTTCACCCAATGCACAACGAAATGGAAGAGTGTTCAAATGTTCCGTTCAATCAGTGTGCTGTCATTGAATTCTTAACGATGAAAAAGTTTCCTTCAACTGAAATTTACAGATAAATGCAAGCTGTATATGGTGATCAGTGTGTTGATATGAGTACAGTAAGATGCTGGTTAAGTCAGTTTAAAGATGGAGATGTAAGGCAAGCAAATTTGAGTGACAAATCATGAAGTAGAAAGCCTATGACTGCAGGTGCTCACCTTCATCAAGACTGCATTGAACTGCACATGTTTCTTCTCAGAATTCAGTATGTTATAATGATATTAATGAACTTCCAAGAATATGTATGATATTATAATGTTGGTATAATGAGGCTTAGGTAAAATTCAAGTTGCTGTAACTCTTACTAGGCAGGCATTAGGAACTGGCTTAAACTGGTGCACTCTTTTGTACCTTGTAAAGTCCTTGTGTTAGTTCATTTTTGCTTGGAACTTCCTCCTGTGGTTTCCTATGCCAATCAAAGTGTCCCATGCCCCGGTAGGCATAACTGCTTAACACTAAAGAGAATAAAACTACCAAAGCCTCATTAATCAAGGCCCTTGAGCCACTCTCCTGCTTGGGCCTGCTCCTACTTCTTTGGAGTGTACTCTTTACTTCTAATAAACTATTCTTTCACCACTTAATAATAGAAGATCACACTGAAGAACTGATCAGTGGAATCACCACATGAAACAAAAAAAATTGCTGGTAAATTAGGAATTTCTAAGGAGAGAATGGAATACACTATTAGTGTTCTTGGGTTTTGCAAAGTTATGCCAGGTGGGTACCACACATGCTGCCTGATGAAATGAAAACTGAAAGAGTTTGCATTGCTCAGGAACCTACGGAATGTTTTGGAAAAAAAAAAACAAAAGACATGAGGACTTCTTAAAGAAGATCATTACCAATGATGAAACTTGGGTCAATCATTATGACCCTGAGAAAAATAGGCAGAAATACTGCCGTAAGGGATCACCTCAGCTGAAAATATTAAAAGCTCAGGCCTTGGCTGGGAAAGTCATATTGACTGTTTTGAGTCTGAACACTTCCATTTCGATATGCACTGGTGAAAAATATAAGCATCTGTGCGTGCATGGTCAAAAATGATGGAAGGGAGATAGCATGTGTCTCAAAAGAACCAGTTATATCCAGATATGTGTAATGTAACAATAAATATTAGAATGGAGGCAAAATTTATCAGCCCACTTGCATGTGTTTGTGTGTGTGTGATAGTCTCTGTTTACATGGAGCTTGGCATTCTAGGTTGGAAGTTAAAAGTGCTTTAAAAAAGGTCAATAAATGAGACAAAAAAGAATCAGAAAAGGAAATAATGGCTTCTTGCTGGGACTGAGTGAATGCAGAAGGTAACATTTCAGTTGAATTTCCCTGACTTGGAATAAGAAAAAAATGCAGTGAATATTTTTTACCCTATTATTTAAACTGGTTTTTTTTAAAGAACATTGTAGTATAACAATAAAAATTGCAGGGTCTGAAGTCAGATAGTCTAGGTTCAAATTTTGTCTCAGCCCCTTATTTATCTGTTCTATGACTTAGTGTGTTTATTTGACAAAGGGGATAACCAGACATCCTTACAGAGATTCTGTAATATTAAGTGAGATAAATATACATAAAGCACTTACCACAGTGCTTGGCACACATCAAATGCTCAATCAATGTGAGCTGTTTCTGTTATTATTGCCAGGTTTTTGATAGTTATACAGCTGACATACTTAATATTTCAGGCCCCCCTGTAAGGGGAATATTATTTAATCAATATACTTTAAGAAAGAATAGAAAAATGTAACAGAGAAGTATTATAAAAAGGTGAGTGCTGAGAAAGAAGTGTTTTGTTTTTCCCAGTAAAGGTATAGTTAGGCCTTGGCAAAAGACCTGCATGTGGAACTTTGTGTCTTTGTTTGAAATTTAATTTAACTCCACACCTTATATGCAGTATGTGCTCAACAATTTCTTGCTGGATGATTCCATAAACAAATAAATTCAAGTTTTATTTCACTTTTCTCTGTTGAGGGGAGAAGGTGTTTAAAATTCCCCAACCTTCTCTGATCTTTCTCTGAAGTGATGTTTCTAGTCTACAGAATATAATTAATCATTATTCCACATTCTTTTAATGTTAATAATTGTAACTTAACAAACATTTGAGCAAAGCCTAAAAATGAATAAAAATAAAATGTTTAATTTTACCTGTCTTTCTTTACATCTGTAATTAGATGTGCCAAGAACCAAACATCTCAATTTGACTTGTTAGATTTCCCTTTTCTACAGTGAATGAAATGAAACATTGAAATCACACCAGATTTTAGAAACAGATGTAATAAAATGCAATTATTAATAACTATAAGCTTCCTAAGAAGAGAATTCAGGTCTGGATTACTTCACTCTTCCCAGCACCTTGCACTGGCTTTTTCCTTGAAGATACTGATAACTGTTGAATGAAAAAACACGTTTAACATGTTCAGAGTGGTCAAGAAATTCACAGAACAAGGAATGGAGGGTATCAGAAAGTCGAGAGTACTAATGCACACAGGTTGATTGTGTGACTTATTAGTATATATGCCAAGTTTCAGCGTGCTTGCATTCATATTCTTTCAAATATCTCTGAGGAAGAATATCAAATGTGAAGAAAATCCCAAATATGGATAAAACTGAATTTCACTCTGTTATTAATTTCCTCACAAAACAAGGGGAAATACTTCACACCATTTCAGAAGAGGTGTTAGAGTTTATGGGGACTGCTACCCTGGGAAATACATGGTTTACAAGTGGCACAGCCTTTTCAGGTAAAGCACAGTCGATTAAAGATGACCTCTGTCTGGGATGCCCTAGACATTGTCAAAAAAGTTGAAAAGCTTGTGATAGAAGATGTCAGATTGAATAAAAATCAGCTTGTAGAAATGTTTGGAGCATAACCTACAACCATTTTGAATATTTTTTATCAGAATCTAAGAATGTTAAAAGTCAGTGCAAGATTGGCACCAAGAATGCTCACGCTGCTTCAAAACCCACAGTGCATCAAGTGTTCATGACGGTTTTTAAACCTTTGCAGAGACAACAAAGATAGGCTGACAATATGTCCCATGTTTAACAGGACCAAAAAAAATGGTACCATCCCTATTGAAGCAATACATACCATCAGTCAAGTATGACTGGACTAAATTCAAGGTGTCAGTAGGGTGAACCATTTGTAACATTTTAAATGGAACAGTACCTTTTTTTCTGTCCTGTTTAAAACAGCCTAAACAAAGATGAAGTTTTAAACTGATTGTTCTGGAGATGAAACTTGGGTTCATCATTATGAGCCTGAGTCAAAGCAGGATTCTTGCACTGATATGAAAAGGGCATGTCAGCCCCTAAAAAGTTCAAGGTGTCGCCATCAGCTGGAAAATTTATTGCTACTGTGTTCTGGAATGGAGGGTATTCTGTTGATCAATTACAAAGCTAAGGGTATCACACTAACTGAAGTGTACTGTTCAAGTGTGCTGGAAGAGTTTTTAAAAATCTGTGAAGGAAAAAAGAAGAAAATGGATTAAAGGTGTGCTCTTTTTGCATGACAATGTGCCCATGCATGAGAGCAGTGTTGCGTTGGCCACTCTTCACGACTGAAGCTTCCAAACATTAAACCATCCTCCCTACAGTCAAGACCTGGCTCCATCTGATTATTATTTGTTTCCACAAATATGAAAAAATATCTTCAAGGGAAAACATTTAAGACAATGAGGATGTTAAAGCTGCAATTTCAGCATATTTTGAGGGCTAAAACAAAACATTTTTTCCTGAGGGTATAAATAAGCTTACTGAAACATCTGAAAGTGTATTAGAGTTAAGAGTGAATATACTGAAAAGGAAAAATAATAAATTTTTTATTACCTTTCCATCCCTTCATTTCATGAATTTCTTGATCACCCCTCATAGTGCTTCAGAGGAACAAGTCTCAGTCCTTTTTGGTGCAGGGTTGAATGAAACAAAAATGGGAGATAATGGAAAGACAAAAATTGAAAACTTGAGAGTGCTGACATAAAATTTGTCTGATTTCTACAATCTGGCAGAGTCCTGGATTGAGTAATTGTAGTAGTGATGTATGTGAGCATATTAACAGAAGAACAAGTAGCAATGAAGTGAAAGATCTAATGACATGTATATTGTCCAAACAAACAAAACTTTAGGCCTAATTTTAAACCTATTAGCCTCTCCAATGACTCTTTACAACAAGTTGCTGATGAATATGAAGTGATTTTCTGCTTGGTTCTGTTTCCAGTATGGTCAAGCAGTGACTGACATTGTCATAACACTTAAACATTTTTTTTTCTGATTTCATCTCATCTTAAAAATTACTATAATTTTTGAGAAGCAATAAAATGGCAGCATGAGAGGGACCTCTGAAAAACTCCTGTGAAGATTACAACTAATAAAGCATCTATAACTAAACTAAAGGTACAATGCACAATCACAGCTAAGAAACCCGCTCATCGCATTAAGGAACCTGCAAGTGGGCAGAGGACTAAACAAAGGAGAAATAAAAGAGGAAGTGCTGAGAATTGGTCTGCATGTTGGTCCCCACTTGGAACTTTACTGCTGTGGGAAGGAAAAGGAAAAAGGTGACAGGAGTGTATGTTGGACCTCACTCGGTCTGCAGGATGGAGAAATGGAGGCCCAGAGGCAGGGGTGTGAGATACCTCAACCAGACCTCATGTTGGCCTCTGGAGGTGCAGATCAGTCCACAAGATGCAGTGACCTGACTTCACTTCAGTTTCAAGAGAAGGGGGCATGATGGGGTGTTGAGGAGCAACAGTGTGACTGCTCCCTGGGAATGAGAAGGAGAGAGGGCATTACACGTGTTTATCGGTCCACAACTACCACAGTCTGAAAGACCAACATACAGCACAGCTGACCCTAAGGCTCAAGGCAAAATCTGTAGGGCAAACCAAGAACATAAAGACATAATTACACCCAAACTACCTGCATGACCCCTGCAGCCCCAGGAAGAAAACAAAGCTGTAAACACCCGTCTCCCACAGTATCAGCAGTGAACACCAAAGATATTGCAGAAGCAAATGTTCAGAGAGGCTACCAGAATGAGAAACCAGAGAAAGGGAGCTCAAAATAAATTCAAACAACAGACAAAAAAAGTAAAAGAGTTGGGGACAGATGACCCATCAGAAATCATGCTCAAAGCAATGATTATAAAAATGCTTAGGGAACTGAATGATAACTTCAACAGAGAGATAGCAAAAATAGAGGAAGATACACAAACCATTGTAAAGGATGAGACAGAGATGATGATTACATTAACTAAAATAAAAAATGGAATAAAAGTCACCAAACTAGATGAATTTGAAGTGCAAAGCAGTGATTTGCAAGAAAAGCCAGCAGAAAACACCCAATTAGAAAATAATATATAGAAACAAGAATCCAAAAAAAATAAGAATGGTTTGAGATTCCTTTGGAACAATATTAACCATAAAAACGTTCTAATCACAGGCCTACCAGAAGAAAAAGAGGAAAAGCAATGGATCAAGAAATTATTTGAAGAAATAATAACTGAAAATTTTCCTAACCTGGCAAAGGGAATAAACATACAAGCCCAGGAAGCACAGAGAGTCCCAAAAAATATGATCCCAAATGGGAACATACCAAGACACATCAAAATTAAAATGACAAAAGTTAAAGAAAAAGAAAATTCTAAAACCAGTAAGAGAAATGCGAGTAATAATTTATAAGGGACACCCATTCGACTCTCAGTGCATTTCTCACCAGAGACTTTACAGGTCAGAAGGGATTAGCATAAAAAAAATTCAATGTGATGAAAACAAAAAAAATCTACAACCAAGAGTAATGTATCCAGCAAGGCTAGCATTCAAAATTGAAGGACAGATAAAGAGCTGCTCAGATGAGAAAAAGCTAAAAGAATTCATCACCACCAAACCAGTATTACAAGGAGTGTTAGAGGGACTTGTTAAGATGGGAAGAGGGATGGATGGAAGAGTGGGTAAAAATAAGGGAAAGGGATGTAGAAGTTTACTTAGATTGTTACAAAGCAATAATCAAGGAGATAGAGAGTATACCATGGGAATATAGTCAATAATGTTGCAGTAACTTTGTGTAGTGTTAGATGGGGACTAGATTTGTTGAAGTGATGGGAGGAGAGCTAGAAGAGTGGGACAAAAAGGGAAGAAATCAAGAAGTATAAATTCCTAGTCACAGGAATATAAAATGCACATAGGTTATATATAGTCATCAACATTGTAATAAGTAAGTATGGTGTTAGAGGGGAACCAAATGTATTGGAATAAAGATTTAATAAGTTAAATAGATGACTCATCACTTTGCTATATACCTGAAACCATTATAATACTGTAGGTAAAATGTAATTATAAAAAATAAAATAAAAAAACAGACCTGAAGCAATTACTTTAACTTTAATGAGAATTTAAGTCTTCAAATTTCATGTGTCACAGCAAACATTGAAAAATATTTCTTCACTGGCTTATGAAAAATTGTTGACTTAGACAACACTAATGTGTTCTAGCTGTAGTAACTATGTGCTAAACTAAGGGCACTGATACACGTGAAGCTAAGGTATTCTCCCTGTGAAACTGCAGGCCTGGATTTTGAGAAAAGAAGCATATGATTGTTTAGTTAACATGGATTTTTTTTCTCATGTAGATCTATATTTTTTTTTGCTAGGGAAAAAGTACAGAATAGCGTAAAAAACATTCACCTGTAACACTTGCCATCTGGTTGCACATCACTTTTCACACTTTTTATAGCTATGAACTTATTCCCTTTCCTTTTTGGTTTTGGGAATGCTGTAGGTGGAATTTTATACCTCTTGCTATAAAGACAATTGATCTAGCATATGTCTGGATCTTTGTCAACATCCCTCATTGTCTTTATATTATTTTTTGCTTTGCAAAAAGTTTTTGCTTTAACAAATATTGATGTTCAGTGCTGAACTGTATTGCACCAGATTTTATCTCTTCACTTTTTTTAGGGTGGGCCTTTGGCCAACTTGTAAAAACAGCACAGTTGGAGCTCAGTTCAGCCTTCATTTTCAGGTCCACTGTGATCTCATACTCTGCACATTCTCTGTTCCACTACCAGGATAACCTTTTTGTAAAAAATCTAATAAATGGATGTACACCAAGATATAATTATGGAGAAAATCTTGCTCGGTTACATCTTGTAGGATAAATTTACATTTTCTAAACTGGTTAAGCTTTAAGCCAAAATAATGACATGCTAATGATGTAATTTCTATTTGAGAAGTCATTCCTCACCCAGAGGAATCTTAATCTGTGTACACAAAAGTCTGTTTCTGACTGATGGGTTCTCTATTCTTTCCATTTGTGTTCTAACTTCTTTCTGATTTTTAGTCCCAATTTGTTAGGTTTTGTTTGACTTTTCTAAATGTATCCCTTTTAGAAAGTGTAGGAGAGATGAGCGTTGGAGAAGAAACTCTGCAGAAATGCTTAGATTGAAATCTTCATGTCATCATTTACTTACTTTGTGACTTCAGACAAATTAGTTAGCTTCTTTATATCTGAGTTTCCTCATTTGAAAAATAAAGATAATAATAATTCTTGCCTCATAAGGTTGTTCTGAAAACTAAGGAAGAAACTATATTAAAAATGCTTAGAGCTGTTCTTAGCAAATATAATGTATTATATTGGTGATAGCAATTATTTTTATTATGTTCCAACCTTACATTTTTTTTGTTTGTGTATGCACTAAAGAAAAGTAAAAGATAAAGAAAAGCAAGATTGAAGCTCAGAAGTTCTTTAAAAGAACATGCAAAGACTTTTATATCCTTCTTTCCTCTCCCATTACCCAACACCAGTCACTTTTATATTTCTTTTCTGGGTATAATTTTTCTCTTCAGAAATTTCAAGCCCCTCCCTTAGTTTTATGTCTTTCTTTGGCCTGATTTCCAAAAACTTTAGCAACCAAATTTTTCTTCTTCATATGTACCTCTGCTCACTTGACTTATCTAGAATTGTAATTTTTCACTAATCCACAGAATGGTAAGATACTATTGGAACCTTTCTGCCTTATTAGTTATTTTCCAGTGAGAGTCTTTGGGTAAGCCACTTACAGTATTTGTGCTTAAAACATAAACATGAACTAATATCTGAAATGTGGTTATATGAGGGGTCCTCTTTGATCTCTCCCCTTGAACTTACAAGTTCAAGAACAGCCACAATTCAACAAGGGATTCCCCACACAACACACAAACACATCTGAGAGATCCACACATCAAAACATCTGGAGGTGGGTGAATTGGGACAAACAAAAGAGGAAGGAAAAGAGAAGAGCAGAGATGAGTGCCACAGTCACAGCCTGGAGCTTACTGCTGGTCCTGGAAGAAGGGAGAATCTAAGCTGCAGGTGCATTTTTTTGTGGCCTGAATATTTCTTGCCTGGATGGTTAGCATTTAATATGGCTAAACCCAGCAATCAGGGCAGAGACCTCAGGGCAAAGACCAAATACAGAAGTGTTACAACTATTGTCCACCAGCTCCCACTGTCAGGTAGAAGACAGAGCCTGGTTGCATCCCTCTACCCTCTCAGAGCTCACCTTCCCAAAATGCTTCCAGTGTTAATAGCAGACTCCCCAGAAATTACTGTATCAGTGTCAGTTTAAAGAACAAAATATCTACACCCCTAAAAAGTGGAGAGATAGTTCCTGAGCAGCAGACATACACTGCAGCTAATTCCAGTGACAAGGGAAAAAATATAGGAATGAAGCAGCTATGGTCTGGCAGTTGTCATGACTCGGAGAACAAATCCACAAACAGATAAGCCACATCTCCCAGCCTACCATGCCTCCACCTTTTGTGACTAATGACAAGGGGGCACCCAGGGCTGCTGAGGTACAAGCATCTGGCTGCAGGAGCAGCACTGGAATTTCAGGGGCTCAGAATCCCATTGTTCATCATATTCACCCATGGAGCTTGTGCTTTGAGATCAAAGTGTTGTGGTCACAGAGGAGATGCCCAACTCCTCAGGAAATTTTTCACTGTGAGAAGTTGGACCAAGTCTGAAGAAATTAAAACACTTCAGTTTTACCTACTGGAAAACAAAATAAAGACCTCTGCATATGAACCTGCTGTACAACTCACTCCCATAAATGCCCAGATATAGAAATAATTCATCAATTACTATGAATAACCAAAGTAACAAGGCAGCTCAGAAAGAAAATTTTTAAGAATCTCTAGAAAATGAAATGAACTTCAAGACATGAAAACATGTGACTTAAATGATAGAATTCAACATTGCAGCTCTAAAATAACTCAAAGTGATATAAGAAGACTTAGATAGGCAGTTTAATGAACACAGAAATAAAATCAAACACAATGAATAATTTAAAAAGAGAAATTTTCAAAAATAACCACATAGAAATTCCAAAGCTTATGAATTCAATAAAATAGATGAAAAATACAATAGCAAGCTTACAAAATAGAGCTGACCAGGTGAAGGAAAGTATTAATGGCATCAAAGACAGAAATCTGAAAATAATACAGATGGAAAAAGAGAAAGATTAGGCACTTAAAAGAAATAAAAGAACTCCAAAAGACCTATTTGACTATGTCAGAAATAGCAATATAAAAATAATGGGTATAGCAGAAGGAGAAAAGAGAAAAAAGGGCACACAGAGTCTATTCATGAAAATAGCAAGAACTTCTCAAACCAATGGAAAGAACTGGATGCTCAAATTAAAAAAGCAAACAGAATGCTTTATTATCTCAATTTTTAGAGGCCTTCTCTAAGTCATATTATGTAGAAGTTGTCAAAAATTAATGACCAAAAAAAATTGTCAAGGCAGCCGGGGAAAAGATGACAGTAACCTAAAAGGGAAAGCCCATTAGATTATAATCAGGTTTTTCAGCAGAATCTCTACAGGCCAGAAGAGAGTGTAATAAAATATTGAAACCATTAAAAAAAGAAATTAACAGCAACGAATAACATATACCGCAAAGTTATCCTTTAGACATGAAGGAAGAATAGAGACCTTTCCAGATATACAAAAAGTGGAGGAATTTTTACCACACGACCTTCATTACAGAAAATAATAAAGGAGGTTATTCTACATGAAACAAACAAACAAAACAGATACAAAACTATGAATAAGATTAGTAACAAAAAGACAGAAGCAAGAAATGAGTATCCCTATACAGAAGAGGACATTATACACTAAAATATAACACAGAGAGAAAAGATATAAAAACATAAAAGAAATAGAGAGGAAGAAGACAACTTGCTACTATAACTCAAAAATCAACTCACAGCATAAATAAGGATAATTTGTGACAGCAAAAATATAAAAAGAATGGGTGTAAAGGTCGGAATTTGCAAAGGGGAATGGAGGTATGATGCATGTAGAAGAAAAGGAGATTCTGTATATATGAAACTTTCTTTTACATAAACTAAATGGTAAGCACTCAAAAAATAATCCAGAACTAAGACACATAACATAAAAAAAGTAAATTAAAAGAAATCATAGAATACCACTAAAATAACACACATTGACAAAGAAACAATGGAGACACTGAGCCACCAGTAAAGGAAAGATAAAATGGTTATAGAATGTTATCATATATAAATAATCACTCTAAATATAAATAGACTTAACTTACCAATAAAAAAGCACAGAGCTGGGTCAAAAAACAAAACCCAATCATATGCTACCTTCAAGGAACATATCTCCTCTTCAAAGACAAATATAGATTCAAAGTGAAAGGGTTGAAATAATACACTAATAAAATGATAGAATTCAGAATAGAAAAAATGTAGCCATACTTGTATCTAGAAAAAAATACAGTTTTCAGGATAAAAAAGAACAAAAGACTAAGATGGACAATTCATAATGATAAAGGAAACAATACAACAAGAAGATATAATACTTACAAATATGCATACTCTTAATCAGTAAGCACCAAAATATCCAAGGTATGGCAGAAGTAATGCTAGGACTTGAGTTATAATTTTATTACAAAATCATAATCATATATGCTATGGTTACACAAATAATGCCTTTTTATGAGCTGGTAATCTATAGCAAATCTTTATTACAAAGTCATAAGCATGAATGGGATACAAAACTAGACTCAGAAAATTTTTATACCAAGCATATTCTCTGACCACAAGGCATCGAAATTGGAGATCAACTGAAAAAAAAAATGGCAGGAAAACCCACAAATATGATGACATGATGATTATACAACATGCTATTAAAGAATAAATGGTTGAAAGAACAAAGGAAAAAATAATCAAAAGATACATAGAAGCAAACGGGGATGAAAACACAGCATATCAAAAATTGAAATGCAGAGAAAGCAGTATTAAGAGAGGAATTTATATATTACAGTCCTATCTCAAGAAACAAGAAAAACCTAAACAACCTACCATTACCTGTTAAAGAACAACAACAACAAATAAACAAATAAAAACTAAAGGTAGCAGAAAAAAGAAAATAATAAAAATTAGAGCAGAAATACATGGAGAACAAAAAGACAATAGAATAAGTCTAACAATAAAAATGAATTTAAAAAAAAGACAATAGAAAATATAATGCAACAAAGAGCTCTTTTTAAAAAAAAATATTAATGAGATTGATGAGCCCTTGGCTAGGCTCATTAAGAAAAAATTAAAAGACACAAATAAAAAAAATTAGAAATAAAAAAGGAGCAGTTACAAGACATAAAACAGAAATGCAAAAATCATAGCAGAATACTATGAAAAACTGTATGCCACCAAATTTAACAACCGAGAAGAAATGAACAAGTTTGTAGAAATATATAACCTTCCTAGAATGAATCAAGAAGAAATGGAAAACTTGAATAAACTGACCAACAGTAAGAAAATTTAAAAAGTAAGAAAATTAGGATCAGATGGCTTCACTATCAAACCTTCAAATATGATTTAACACCTGTCTTCCTCAAACTCTCTCAAAATATTAAAAAAAGTAATACTTACTTATTTTCTGAAGCCAATATTATCCTGATGCCAAAACCTAATAAACACACACACACACACACACAAACACACATACACACATACACACAAAGAAAACTACAGACCATTATCTCTGAGGAATATGTATGCTAAAATTCTAAACAATATACTAGCAAATCAAACACAACAATATATTAAAAGGATTATACATCACAATCAAGGGGGGTTATTTTTAGGGGCACAAGGAAGACTCAACATATGCAAATCAATGTGACACACAACATAAACAAAACAAAGAATAAAAGTCACATGATCATATCAATAAATGCAGAAAAAGCATTTGACAAGACACAATGTTCACTTACAATTAAAATACTTAATAAAATGGATAATGAAAGAAAGTACCTCAACATAATGAAGGCCATATATGAAAAAACCTCAGCTAATACCATACTTAATGGTAAAAAATGGAAGGCTTTTTCTCTAAGATGAGGAATAAGTTGGAAATGCCCCCTGTCATTACTGCTGTTTAACATAATTTTGGAAGTCCTAGCCTGAGCATTCAGGCAAGAGAAAGAAATAAAAAGTATCCAAATTGAGAATGAAGAAGTTATATTGTCACTTTTTGCAGATGACATAATTTTTTATATAAAAAAACATAAGAATTTCACTGAAAAGTTTTAGAAAGAACAAACAAATATAGTAAAGTTTCAAAATACAAAATCAATGTACAAAATCCATGGTGTCCCTATATACTAACAATGAAACTTCAGAAAAAATGGAAACAACAATCTTCTATTTGCAATTGCAACAAAAAGAATAAAATACCTAGAAATAATTTTAACAAAGAAAACTATAAGACATTAGAAGAAATTAAAGAAAGACATGAAGAAAGATATTTTGTGTCAATGGATTGGAAGTATCAACCTAGATAAAATGTCTGTATTACCTAAAACAATATAAAGATTTAATGCAATTTCTGTCAAAATCCCAATGACATTTTTTTAAGAAAATAAAACATAAATGTATCAGACTTGTATAGATTTACAAAAGACTTCAAATTGCAAAGGCAATCCTAAGGAAAAAGAACAAAGCTAGAAGTATCATACTACCTGACTATAATTTATTCTCCAAAGTGACAAGAATAAAAACAGCATGGTATTGGTAAGAAAATAGACACACAGACCAATGGAATAAAACTGAAAACTCCAAAATTAACCCACCTATATGTATGGGCAGATCATTTGCAACAAAGGAGCCAAAAACATACAACAGAGAAAAGAAAGCCTCTTCAGTAAATGGTGTTGGTAATGTTAGAAAGTCATGTGTGAAAGAGAGAAACTAGATTGCTATCATCACATGCCAAAATTAACTCTAAATGGATCAAATGTCTAAACACAAAACCCAAAACAATAAATTGCATAGAAGAAAGTGTAGGTTCTAAACTTACTGACCTTGGGTTAAATAAAAGAGAATTTTATAATGTTTTATCTCAAAGGCAAGAAAAGTAAATGCAAAAATAAATGAATGAGATTGTATAAGACTAAAAAGCTTCTGCACAGCAAAATAAACTATTGCAAGACAAAAAATGTAAACCAAACAAATGGAAGGAAAATATTTTCAAGTCACACTTTCAATAAGGGAATAATATCCAAAATATATAAAGAACACATACAACTCAACAACAACAAAATAATAAATAATCCAATTAATATGTGGGCAGAAAACCTAAACAGACACTTCTGTCATGAAGACATACAAATGGCCAAAAGATATATGCAAAAAATGCTCAGTGTTAATATTAATAGCTAGTAGAGAAATACAAATCAAAACAACAATGAGATACCACTTCACACATGTTGAAATGGCTATTATCAACAAGATAAGTAATAACAAGTGTTGGAGAGTTAATGGAGAAAAAGGACCTCTCATACACTGCTGGTGGAAATGTAAATTGGTACAGCCATTGTAGAAAACAGTATAGAGGTTCCTCAAAAATTTAAGAATAGAATAACCATAAAATCCAGCAACACCTTTTCTGGGCATTTTTCCCCAAAATTTTAGACATTTATCCATAAAATTATGGTGCAATAAACCCCTAAGTTTATTCACCATAATTCACAGTGGCCAAGGCATGAAAATAACCAGTGTCCTTTGATAGATGATTGGATAATGAAAATGTGATACATATACAGTGGAATATTACTTGGCCATAAGAAAAATTGAAATACTGCCATTTGTGACAACATAGATGAATCTTGAGATTATTATGCTAATTGAAATAAGTCAGACAGAAAAAGTCAAGAACCATGTAACTTAACTCATATGTGGCATATAAACATGAGAGCAACAAATGAATAAGACAAACAAACAAAAAATCATAGACAGACACAACAGGTTAGTGTTTACCAGAGTATAAGTGGGGAGGATGGTGGTTGAAGAGGGAAAAGGAGATTAAATGTATGGTGATGGAAAGAGAACTGACTCTGGGAGGTAAACACACAATGCAATATAGAGATGATATATTATAGAAATGTAAACTTGAAAGCTACATAACTTTATTAACCAATATCACTCCAAAAATGTAATAAAGATAAAAAAGCAAAGATAATGAGACTAGCTGTCCTATTTCTGTCATGAGTTATTAATTGAGCTAAACAATTGAATGAGATTTGTGTATTACCATGTCAGAAAACATTCCAGTCTTGGATATTAGTTGACTCACTTGGGGGAGAAAAGTTTTAGAAAGGCAATGTGTACATGGTCAGAGGAACATTTTACAAATAGAGTGTTTGTGAATTTTATTAGAAGACTCATTACTGTGTTAGAGCTTTTTTTCCTTGTGAAAGATTCTAATAAATCTTATATGAATCTAATTATTATCAGATGTCCCTGATGTTTTCATGTTTTCATGAGGAGAAACTACCTTTTATTTCATTGGAGATTGAGCCCATTGAAATTGGAAAATTTAGGGACTCAGGTGGAAACTGGGCTGCTGCTAACCATGAAGTTCCTTAGCGAAGCAACCTTGTGAGTATGTGTGTGTGTGTGTGTGTGTGTGTGTGTGTGTGTGTGTGTGTGTGTATACTTTCTTTTACACTGGAATTCTCAACAAACATTCAGGAGAGTAATGGGGCAAAATTAACCTGCTTAAGTTTTGGCTGAACACCTAGGATTTGGGGGCACACATCTCTAGTAGTGCTAGTGTGCGATTTATAACACAGGTGTTGGGAAATGCTAGTCAAACTTCTTAACTGCTGTGGAACAGATAATCTATGAGATGACAGAGCTAACTCCTCATCCCATTTCTATATTAATGGATAGAATGTCTACTTAAACAAGTGGTAATTCCTTATTAGAAAAAATTGGAACTATCACTTAAAGTTGGAAACCAGCAGCTGGAAAATTTTTACAAGGAAAAACAAATGACTTTGGGCAGCAGAAATTCATTACCTTGGCAGATATTAGACATGACCCAAACACGTTAAAGACATGCTTAATGTAAAACACTAGCTTGTTCTAAACATAGTCATGTATTCATTATAAAAAAAAAAAACAAGGAAAGTTAAACAACATTTTGAAAGTTAGGACTTTTGCTTGTAATCAAGAAACATTAAAAAAAAAAAAGAATGGCTATCAAATGTTTCCTGAACATGAACAGTTGAATGAAAACCTATGTGATCTATATAGATACAATTAATTTAAAAAAATGAAAAAAATGAGACCTTTTGAATTTTTAACATACTATCACATACATTGGTCACCAAGGCATCAAAAAGAGTCATGAACAATTAAGGCTTATTTTAGTTCACTATAAAATATATTCTGTGAAAACACATTTCTGCATACTCTTCAGTTAATAATATTCTACATACTATTTGAAGAAATTAATCACAATTTGAGATACAATTAGTCAAAATGGTTATTTATTTGTATTAAGGTATAATTGGCATACAACATTAGAAGTAGTTTCAGATGTACAACATAATGTCTCAATATTTTTACATATTGCAAATTATTACTACAATAAATCTAGTTAATACTTGTCACCATACATAGTTACAGAATATTTTGTTATTAGATCTTTTAAGACCTACTGTCTTTACAACTTTTAATTATGCAATAGTCATTATTAACAATAGTCACTATGCTGTACATTACATCCCCATAATTTACTCATTTTACAACTGAAATTTTATATATTTTGACTCCCTTTGTCCATTTCACCCATACCAAACCCTCTGCCTATGGCAATAAGCAATTTCTCCTTTGTATCTATGATCTTATTTTGTTTTAGATTTACCATATTAGTAAGATTATATAACATTTGCCTTGTTTTTCTTTATCTGATTTATTTTACTTAGCATAATGCCTTGAAAGTCTATTCATATTGTCACAAATGGCATTTCATTTTTGATGTTGAATAATATTCCTTTACACACACACACACACACACACACACACAGGGTCTGGCACAGATAACACTTCTTTACTTCTTTTTTGAATGTAAAAATAGCCTGCACAGCCAAACTAGAGCACACATTATATATATATATATATATATATATATATATATATATATATATATACACACACACACATACATATGTATACAGTAAAGTCTACAAGCATGTCATAGTATAATTTGTGAAATAAATTTTAAACCATCCAGATTTTGTCTATACTTCAGCTGAACCCTGTATATATGTGGGCTGTCCAGAAAATATCCAGCCATGTTATATGATAAATAGAAGCATTTGTGGCTGGATTTTTTTCCGGACAGCACATGCTATGGATCTTTAGGTAGTTCCCACATTTTGGCTACTGTAAATAATGCTTCTATAAACATGAAGGTGCACATAATGTTTCAAGTTAGTTTTCTTTGGATAAATACACAGAAATGTAATTGCTAGATAATATGATATTTTAAAATAATTTTTAGAAACCACTATAATATTTTACATAGCATCAATTTATAATAGCAGCAACAGTGCAAAATTATTTCCATTTGTCTATATCTTTGCCAGCATTTGTTATATTTTGTCTTTTGGATGTTAGGTGATATCTCTTTTTGTTTTTAATTTGCATTTCCCTGATGATTAGTGACATTGAGCATCTTTTCATGTACTTGTTGGCCATCTATATGTCTTCTTTGGATAAAGGTCTATTTATGTCCTTTGTCAATTTTTAATTAGATTGTTTTAAATTAGTGTTTTGAACTTCTTCAGATAAATACCCAGGAGTGGAATTGCTGGGTCATAAGGTAGTTCTATTTTCAATTTTTTGAGAAACCTCCTAACTGTTTCCCTTAGCAGCTGAACCAATTTGCCTTCCCATCAATGGTACACAAGGGTTCCCTTGCTCCACATTCTCTCCAAAACTTGCTGTGTGTTGATCTATTGATGATAGCTATTCTGACAGGTGTGAGGTGGTACCTCATTGTGGTTTTAATTTGAATTTCTCTAATAATTAGTGATATTAAACATCTTTTCAGGTGTGTAATGGTTATCTGTACAGGTCTGAAAATTAAGTTTGTGATCTTGCCATCATGTGCTTACATTGACAGCACTGTACGAACAACTTTTTAAGGTTGCATAACCTTGGTATATCTGTGTCTCACAGCTGTGTTTGTGGTAGTGTCTTGCTGAGTGGCATTCATTATTGTTGCTGCATGTTTTGGGGTGCCCTCACAAGAATATCAGAGCTTGAATTAGGGCAATGAACAAACATCAAATTTCTTGTTAAACTTGGCAAAAGTGGAAGTAAAATCAGGCACAAATTAGTCCAAATTTATGGAGATAATTCCATAACAAAATGGCAGTGTACAAATGGATTAAACTTTTTCTGAGAGGAGAGAAAGTATCACTGATGAAGAGAGGTTAGGGCTGCTGCTAGCAAGCAAAACTGACAAAAAAATTGCAAGCATTTGTTGAATTGTGCATCAAAATTTTTGGCTGACTGTGAGAAACCTTGCAGACCAGGTAAACATTCATAAACAGGTAGAAAGATCTTAACTGAAAATATTGGCATGAGAAAGAGGTGTGCAAAAATGGTCCTGAAGGAGCTCACCAATGAACACAAGCAAAGGAAAGTTGAAGTTTGTCAAGACCTTTTGGAAAGGCATGATGATGTTTTGGACTGTGTTATCACTGGTGATGAAGCATTGGTATACCAACCCTGAAACAAGCGTCAAAGTTCACAATGGAAGTCCGCCAATTTCCCATGACCAAAAACGTTCTGCAAGTACAAATCAAGAGCCAAAATTATGTTGCTAACTTTTTTGATATCCAAGGGATTGTTCATTATGAATTTGTACAAACTGGACAAACAATCAACTACTTATAAGTGCTGAAAAGGCTGCTTGAAAATGTTAGACAAAAAAGACCTGAAGTTTTCACCAACATCTCATGGCTTTTGCCTCATGACAATGCACCAGCTCACACAACACTCTCTGTGAGGGAGTTTTTAGCCAGTAAACAAATAATTGTATTGGAACACCCTCCCTAGTCATCTGATTTGGCCCGTAATGACTTTTAATTTACTCTAAGATAGAGAAAATATTGAAAGGAAGACATTTTTATGACATTTAAAACATCAAGGGTAATATGATGACAGCTCTGATGGCCATTCCATGAAAATAGTTTTAAAATTGCTTTGAAAGGTGGAGTAGGTACTGGTTTCAGTGCATAGTTTCCCAGGTAGAGTTCTTTAAAGGTGACCATAGTGATATTCAGCAATAAGGTATATAGCACCTTTTCTAAGATGAGTTCACGAACTTAATTGTCAGACCTCATATGTCCTCTTTGGAGAAAAGTTTATTCAGGTATTCTACCAATTCTTTAATTGGATTGTTTGTTTCTTTGGTGTTGAGTTGTATGAGATCTCTATAAATTTTGGATATAAACTCATTATGGACTGTTCAAAGGTGAATATCTTCTCCCATTCAGTAGGCTGTTTATTCCTTAGTTCAATGGTTTCCTATGCTTTCCAAAAACTATTTAGTTTTGTGTAGTTTCATTTGATTCTTTTATCTTTTGTTTCCTCTGATCCAGGAGATATAGCAAAATAAATATTACTGAGGGTCATGGGTGAGAGTTTACTGCCTATGTATTCTTTTAGGTGTTTTATGGTTTCAGGTTTTATACTTAAGTCTTTAATCTATGTAGAGTTTATTCTTGTATATAGTGTAAGAAGGTAGCCTACTTTCATTTTGTTTTTTGCATGGATAGGTAAGGGTTTATTTCTGGACTCTCTGTTTTGTTCCACTGATCTATGTGTCTGTTTTTATGCCTGTATCATATTGTTTTGATTACTATTGCTTTGTAGTATAGTTTGATATCACATAGTGTGATGCCTCCGATTTTATTTATTTTTCTCAAGATTGTCATAGCTATATGGGGTCTTATTTGGTTTCATACAGACTTTAATACTATTTATTCTAGCTTTGTAAAAAATGCCATTGGTATTTTGATAGGGGGTGCATTGTATCTACAGATTGCTTTGGTAATATGAACATTTTAACAATGTTAATTCTTCCTATCCATGAGGATGATGTATGTTTTCATTAATTTACATGTTCTTAAATTACTTCCCCCAATGGCTTATAATTTCCCCAGTACAGGTGTTTTGCATACTTGGTTAAATTTATCCCTGGGTATATTATTTATTTTTGATGCAACTGTAAATGAGATTGTTATCTAAATTTCCCTTTCTGATAGTTCATTTTTGGTGTATAAGATGTAACTATTTATAACTATTAAATATTCATCTTGCTACTTTATTTGGCTTATTTATCAGTTATAATAGTTATTTTTCAGTGCAATCTCTGGGGTTCTTTATATAAAGTATTATATCATCTGCAAATAATGACAGTTTTATTTCTTTCTTTTCAATTTGGATGACTTCTTTTTTTCCTTCTCCAATTGCTGTGGCTAGGACTTTCAATAATATGTTAAATAAAAGTGGACATTCATTTCTTGTTCCTAATCTTAAAGATATCACCTTTAGCTTTTCTTTTCTTTTCTTTTCTTTTTTGCGGGGGAAGTTCCCTGGCTGGAAATCGAACTTGGGCCATGGCGTTGAGTGCACTGAAGTCTAGCCAGTACACCACCCCTTCCTTTAGCTTTTCATTATTGAATATGATGTTAGTTTTTCATATATGGCCTTTATTATGTTGATGTATGTTCTCACTATTCTTTTTTTTCTGAAAGTTTTTACCATAAATGAGTACTGGATTTTGTGTACAAATTTTCTGCATTTATTGATCTGATCATATGCTTTTTAATTTTCATTTTGATTATTTGGTGTATCACATTAATTGATTTCCAGATATTGAATTAAACTTGCATAACAGTAATAAATCCCATTTAATTATGGTGTATGATCTTTTCAATGTATTGCTGAATTCTGTTTGCTAATTTTTTGTTGAGGATTTTTGCATCTATATTCATCAGAAATATTGGCCTATAGTTTTTGTTTGTTTGGTTGGTTGCCATGTCTTTTTCTGGCCCTGGAATCATGGTAATGCTGGACTTATAAAATGAAGTTTGGCTTCTTCTATCTTCAATTTTTGGAATAGTTTGAGAAAGATTGATGTTAAATCCTCTGAATGTTTGCTAAAATTCACCTGTGAATTCATCTATTCCACAGCTTTTGTATGTTAAAAGTTTTTAAATCAGTGTGTTCAGATTTTCTATTTATTCTTGATTAATGTTGGAAGATTTTACCCATTTCATCCAAATTGTTCCATTTTTTAACATATAATTGTCTATAGTATTTTCTCATAATGACTGGTATTTTTGTGGTGTCAGTTGTCACTTCTCTTTTAGTTCTCATTTTATTTATTTGGTTTGGGCTTTGTTGTTGTTTTTGTAGTTCCTTTAAGTGTAAGGTTAAATTGTTCATTTGAGATTGTTCTTGTTTCTTGAGTTTTGACAATAGTGTTCAGCCTGAACCATGCAGCAAAGTCTTACAGCACAGCAAAGTCATCTGCCACTCACCTGGGGCTGATGGACTCTCATGAGTTGTTTAAGAAAGGCTGCAGTGTATGCAAAGCCTGGCTGATTGCTGTCAAAAGTGTCTCTTATGGCACATGAGCCAAAGCTAGCTGCTTGCTGTTGAGAGAAACTTTTGCATTGCATGTGCTGAGGCTGGCTACCAGATGCTGAAAGTCACTCTGGCAGTTTGGGAGTTTAATGGGGCAGGATTCCAGGGAGTCACCAGGGTGGAGCAAGCAGATTTCAACAAGCCAATGCAGATTCAGATTTAACTGTGTGGGAAGAAGGCTCAACACAGGAAAGATGGCACTCATGGGCAGATTGCAAGGGGGCAGGGTTCAACACAGAGACAATGTTTGTTTTCTCTTTAGTCTTAACCCTAAAGACACACAACTCAGTCTCTTCCTTTAAGTTTTTGATGACTTTCGAGTCATCATTCATCTGCTGGAGCTCACAGCAAATGCCTGGTAGTGAGTAAATGAGTGCACAGCCCTTTAAGGGGATGCTTGGGTTTTCAGCAGCCTTCAGTCTCACCAGAACAGTAAGAATTCCCATTCTTTTTCAAAGTAAAATGTTTTGGGGCTCCTATTTCAGCACCAGTGCTCTGAGATGTTGAGCTCCATGTGGAACTGGTTCCCCTTGCTCCTCAGGGAAAACCTCGGCAATCAAGATATTTCTCCAAATTCTCAACCACTACATGTGAGTATTTGTCCAACCCATTTTAGATGTGTACCACTCTTATGAGTCTTGACGTGACCTTTTCTTTATATTCTTAGATAAAGACCTCTGGACAATTAGTATTCAGATGGTTCTCCAGATTGTTATATTAATTTAATGGTAACTTAACATGGTTATGGAAGGAGGCAAGAACAGCCTTTAAGTACACTGCCTTCTTGCCTGTATTTTATTATTTTTATGCAATATTATTAATTAATTAATTTTATTATTAAAAGTGTTGGGGTGACATTGGTAAGTAAAATTATATAGGTTTCAAGTGTCCAATTCTATAATACATTCTTTATATGAGGAGAGAGCAAAAAAGTCCCCCTGAATTACCATATGGTTTTTATCTTATATTTTGTTTATGTGGCATACCACATTGACCAATTTGCATATTTAAACCATTCTTGTGCTCCTGGAAAAATACCACTTGATCATAATGTATAATCTTTTTAATGTATTATTGTATTTGAATTGCTAGTACAGTAGACTCCTTGTTAACAAGACCCAGAGCAACTGGCACTCTCGAGCAATCAGCAGAAGTATTTTAACAGAGTCTACTTACATTTATCTGACATCTACAAATCCCCATGGCTTCTGGTTAGCTGAGTGTCTACTGTATTTTGTTTAGGATTTTTGCATCTGTATTCATTAAATATATTGGTCTGTAGTTTCCTTTTTTTGTGTTATTTTTACCAGGTTTTTGTGTCAGGGTAATGTTGGCCTTGTAAAATCAGTTAGGAAGTACAGATTCTTATTCATTTTTTGGAAGAGTTTGAGGAGGACAGATATTAAATTTTCTTTGAATATTTGTTAGAATTCACTAGGAAGCTTACTGGTCCTGAAATTTTGCTTTTGGGGAGGTTTTGGATGATTGTTTCAATTTTCTTACTGTTGATCAGTCTATTTAAATTGTTCAGTTTTTTGTAATTCAGTCTTGGGTAGCTATATGTTTTTAAAAACTTGTTTATATTCTCTAGGTTATTGAATTTGGTGACACATAGTCCTTCATATTATTCTCATATGATCCTTTGTATTTCTGTGGTATCCATGTTAATTTCTTCTCTTTCATTTCTGATTTTGATTATTTCTGTCTTTTCTCTTTTTACTTAGGGATAGTTTGTTATTACTGTATAGAATGTAACAGATGTCTGTATATTGATCTTTTATCCTGAGAGTTTACTGAATTCATTTATTCTGTGTTATTTTGGTGGTATGTATAAATTATGTCATCTGAAAATTATGACATTTTTACTTCTTTTTTCCCATTTAAATGATGTTTATTTATTTTTCTTGCCTAATTGCCATGACAAGTTATTTTAATACGATGTTGAATTAAATATGCAAGAGTGGGCATCAGTTTCTTATCCTTGATCTTAGAAGAAAAGCTTTCTTCTAAGATCTTTTATGGTTTTTCACCATGATTGTATTCTTATCTGTGGGCAATTGCTTTATGGTTTCTACATGTTTTTTCAAGACTTGATTGTGCTTAATAATATTTTATTTTCTGGATGTACCACACTTTATTTATCCATTCACTTACTGAAGGACATCTTGTTTGTTTTTAAGTTTTGTCAATTATGAATAAAGCTGCTATAAACATCCTTTTGCAGGTTTTGTACAGACATAAGTTTTCATCTTCACTGGATACATACAAAGAAGCATGATTGCTGAATTGTATGGTAAGAGTATGTTTAGTTTTGCAAGAAACCACCAAACTCCCTTTCAAAGTGGCTATACTATTATGTATTCCCATCAATAATGTATGAGAGTTCCTGTTGCTCCACATCCTTGTCAGAATTTAGGGTTGTCAGTGTTCTGGATTTTGGCCATTCTAATAGAATGTAGTAGTATCTCATTGCCTTAACTCCCATGTTCCTGATGACATAATGTTGAATGTCTTCCATATACATTATTAAATATATTTTTATTAGTTTCATGTGTATAAGAGAACATAATGCTTAGACATTCACAGTCCTTATATAGTCATGACCCCAAAAGGTCTATATCCCATTTGATGCTTTACATACCTGTTACAAAACCATTGACTATATTTTCTGTGTTGTACTCTACAACCCAAGACTATATATATATATTTTAAGTAATAGTTGACATTTACCATTAATTTATATTATTTTCAGGTGTACAACATAGTGGGTAAGCATCTATATAATTTAAGAAGTGTTTCCCCTGATGGGTCCACTGTCCACCTGACACCCTGCATAGCTTTTTTGACATTATTACCTATACTCCCTATACTGTACCTCACATCCTCATAACTTTTATGTGACAACCAATTTTCATTTCTCAATCATTTCACCCTTCTCAACCAACCCCCTATCCTTTCTCGCAACTGACTTCATCAGTTGGAATCTATTCCTATTTTCATTATTCATTTATTTTGTTTTTTAGATTCTGCATATAAGTGAGATTGTACAGTATTTGTTTTCCTCAGTCTGACTTATTTTGCTTAACATGATAACCTCCAGTTCCATTCATATTATTGCAAATGGTAAGATTTTATTCTTCTTTATGGTTGAGTAATTCCACATTATGTAAATGTACCACAATTTTTTTACCTAATCGTCTATTGATCAGCATTTAGGTTGTTTCCATATCTTGGTTATTGTGAATAATGCTGCAGTAGACATAATGGTGCATATATTTTTCTGAATTAGTGTTTTAGATTTTTTATGTGTAAACACCCAAGAGTGAAAATGTTGAATGATAAGGTAGCTCCATTTTTAATTTTTTGAGAAACATCCATACTATTTTCTGTAGTGGCTGGACTAATTTGCAGTTCTGCCATCAGTGCACAAGGGTTACCTTTTCTCCACACCCTTGCCAACACTTGTTGTGGGCTGATTAATTAATGATAACCATTCTGACAGAAGTGAGGTGGTATCTAATTGTGGTTTTGGTTTGCATTTCTCTGATGATTAGTTATGTTGACCATCTTTTCATGTGTCTATTGGCCATCTGCATTTTCTTTTCGGTCTGGTAATCTTTTTATCTATCCTTTAATTTTAAATGTTAGCTTTACTGTGTAGTCTTGGTTGTTGACCCTTGTTTTACATTACTTTAAATATTTCCTACCACTTCCTTCTAATCTGTTAATTTTTTTGGGGGGGGGGCGTGGTAGTTCCCTGGCTGGGAATTGAACCCAGGCTGCAGCATTGAGAGTGCCGATGCCTAGCCACTACACCACCAGGGAACTCTCAGGTTAATATTTTTAGTGTGTTCTTCATTTTAGTTATTGTATTATTTATTTCTGACTAATTTTTATATTATTATTATCTTTGTTGAAGTTCTAAGTTTCTTAAGCATTCTTATAACCAGTATTTTAAACTGTTTTTGGTAGGTTGTTGCTTCCATGTTGTTTAGGTCTATTTCTGGAGGTTTCTTCTGTGTATGTGTGTGTGTGTGTGTGTGTGTGTGTGTGTGTGTGTGTGTTTTGTTTTGTTTTGTATTTTTGTGGGGAGACATGTTTTTTTGTTTCCTCATCTGTTGCCTGTCTGTGTTTGCTTCTATGTATTAGGTAGATTTCCTACGTTGCTCAGTCTTTGCTGAGTGACCTTATGAAGTATGTGCAATCTTTTGCACACTCTCCTTGGTCTCTTGTGTGTATGTTCAAGGAGTGTCTCATGAGTCTGTTGTTTGTGTTCACTTATTGTAGTTAAGTGTTGATTGCTTTTGGTGCAACTGTGGATGCAATTGATTCCCAGTCTCACTAACTGTGTGAATAAGTGGGCCCACAGTGTATGAGCTGTTGTGTGGCAGTTGACTCCTCAGAGGATGATTTGCTCCTGTATAGGAGTCCCTGAACCCAGTCCACAACCTCATATGGACTAGCTAAGAAATCTGTAAGGCCCCGACATCATGTGAAATGATTGTGTGCTCATGCAAATACAGGGACTGTGATAGAGATCTGTGCAAACACAGATGGAACGTATGTGATCATGCTGTGGGTGCCAGCTGATTGAGCTTTACATGTCCTACCCATAATCCCCTTTTCTCCTACATCAACTAGCCTTAGGTACTTTGTAGTCATCCTATTAAGCCTTCTATATAAAAAGGCAGAGAAGAGAGGCTCAGGAGTTCTCTTCCTTCAAGATGACCATTCCCTGTCCCTCTTGACCAAATTTCTGTGTCTTGAGCAGTTATTGCACACGTTTCACGTGAGTCCCAGCTGGCCTGGAGACTCACATCCCTGCAAGCTTTTGTATTTGTTAAGACCATCCTTTGGGTGTGTCACTTTAAGGCTAATGTGGTAGTATTCTGGTATGGCCTAAGCCACCTACTGGATGTGTTATTTCGGGTATTTCTTGGGAGGAGCTTCTGTGCAGACCAATTTCAGCCTTGCCTGTGACGGGTCTAGGGCTTTCTGGTAGGAGCTACAAAGCTATATGTGGTAGGTTGCTGCTTGTGCTAGACCTGGAGGCATATGGTAGTTGATTCGCTGTGAACTGAGACTGGCTGTCACCGGTGTTGGGCCTGGGGAAGCTTAGCAGAAGGCCCAATATCGCCTAGGATTATTGTTACCTGCTAGCTGTTCATAGAGCTAGACCATTGAAAGAATCTTCTAAGGTGTGTCGGCCAGGCTGTTTGAGCTGATGTTGAAAGTAACTTCAACAGTACAGCTCTAGCTGGGTAGGGTGGGGTTCCAGAGAGTCATGAGACATTTCCAGTGGCTTTTACAATGTTTATGTAGGTTGAGTTTTTTTGCCAGTTCCTGGCCTTTGACCACTTTTCAAAATGCCCTGAGAACTACAGCCAGCCACTGATCACCTTGGGAAAGTGCCTGACCTGTGTCCAATTAGCAGAACACCTCAAGACAATTTCAGTCACCCACTGCTTGCCCAAGGTCTGCAGATGTGTGAGTGCAATGAAGATATGCTGTGGATCAGGTTGTGTCTTCTTATCCTTCACCAAATGTTCCCCGAATAACCAGGTGCTGTCCACTGCTGTAAAAACCTTCTACAGCTTGTGGGGTGGGGTTGGCCACCAAGGCATCCCAAGTGCCTCTGGCAATGCAGCTCTAGGTTGGCAGGATTTCAGGAAGCTTTGGGTTGTAGACGGTGGTTTTAACAGTTAATGCAGTTTAAGTTCTTGTACCAGTGCTGGGCCCTTGATACTTCATAAACATTTTTTGAGAACACCGTGGCCAGTCACCCTGGCCTTAGGCCTGCAGGTCTCTGACTACTACCCAAGAGTGTTTGTGTCACTGATTGTGGCTAACTGCTCACCATCAAAATTTCTCCATGCCACCAGGGAACATCCACTGCTGTACAAGGCTTCTGCAGCTTATGGGTAGGGTCAGCTGCTCAGTAGCTAAGAGTGCCCTGGGAAATGCAGTACTAGTTGTGCAGGGGAGAGCTTCAAGGTGTCACCAAGGTAGTGCTCACACATGAATTACCAGACCAATGCAGTCTTAAATTTGGCTCTTTGTGGAAGAGTTCAACATAGGAAAGATGGTGTCATCCTATAGGTTATAGGTGAGGCAGGCTTCACACAGAAATAATGGCTGCTTTTCCTCCAACTTTCACCCAAAGACACACAACTCAGTCTTTCCCCTGTATGTCTCTGGTGCCTCTCCAGCTGATACCCCTCCACCACAAACCAAATGAGTGTTTGAAAATGAGTGAATCTCTATGTGGGAACTTTAAAAGCACATTTTGGTTTCTAACTGCCTTCCATCTTACTGGAATGGGTACTCAGAATCCTCGCTGTTTTTCACTGCCAGATGTTGTGTGAACTTTTATTTCTGGCACAGGAGCTCTAGACTGGGGAGCCCAATGTGGGGGTTAGAAAACCTCTCTCTTCTGAGGGAGTCCTCTGCAACTGAGGTATCCTTCCCAGTGTTCAGACATTACTATGGGTTTGGGGTCAGCCCTTTTCATGTCTCTTCCCCTCCTATTAGTTTCTGTGTGGCCTCTTCTTAATATTCTTAGTTATAGAAGTTCTGTTCATCAAGCCTTCAGTATATTTTTGAGGTTGATCTATAATTTATTTGTAACTTTGATGTGATCCTGAGAAGCAGTCAGTATAGCATTTACCTAAGCTGCTATTTTGGGCCCAATTCCAATATTTTTTGTGATACAATTGACATATAACTTTATATTAGTTTAAGATTTACAACATAATGATTTGATATACAACTGGCAACTAAAAAAACCCCAGAATTATCTTTATTCAATGTTAGAGGGGTTGTACACCCAGAATTTGCTCCTCCATGAGAAACGGTAAACACAAGTTTTGCCTAGAAGTTTTGAGAAGGTTGTATCATGATTTGTGGAAGAAACATCTCGAGTTATAGCAAATAGATGACTGGTGCTTCTTTCACGACAGTGCACCTGTCCACACCATGCTAAGTGCTCAGCAGTTTCTGACCAAAAATGGCATGGCCCCTATGACCCACCTTCCTATTCTCCTGATCTCACCCTGAGTGACTTTTGTTTTGTGTCCCCAGATGAAAAAAGTCCTCAAAGGGAAATGTTTTTCTGATTTAAAAGAGGTGAAACAAACAAACAAAAACAGCAGGAAAACTAAAATACATAAAAATTGATGAGTTCAAAACCTTTTATGTTCATCACCCAGTAACAGTTCTTTTTCCATCACCATATATTTGGCTCCTCCTCCCTCCTAATGCAATACATAGACAATGCACTATAGAATTGTGGACCTGAAACCTATGTGATTCTTGTTAACCAATGTCACCCCAATACGTATAAAAAATTAAAAGTATATAAATAAAAATAAATAAATAAAAAGAAAAAATAAAAACACTGTTTAAAACAGTGGGAAAAGTGCCTCAATGGATGTATTGCATCAAACAAAGAGTATTTTGAAAGTGACCAAAGTTAAAAAATGTAAGAACAGGGGAGTTCCCTGATGGTGTAGTGGCTTAAGGCTTCGGCACTGGTGCTGTCAGTGCTGCGGCCTGGGTTTGATTCCCAGTCAGGGAGCTACCTACATACCAAAAAGCAAAAAAAAAAAAAAAAAAGAAAAAAAATGTAAGAATAAATATGCTACTTTTTAAATAAATTCTAGGAGTTTTTCAGTCTTCTTCATGTGTACATATTTTGTTATTATATTATTACAAAAATAAGTTTAGTTAACATCTATCATCTCATGTTGTCACAGTTTTTTGTGATAATTACTTTTATTATTTATTAAATGTATTAGGGTGACATTGGTTAGTAAAATTATATAGGTTTGAAATGTATATTTCTATAATACATAATCTGTATCTTGCATTGTGTGTTCACCATAATGTGTTTAGTCAGTTCTCCATCACCATATACTTGACCTATTTTTTTCTATCCCCTCCCCTTTTACTCTCTGGTAACCACTAAAATATTGTTTGTGTCTATGGGATTTTGTTTCTTTGTTTGTTTGTCTTATTCCTTTGTTGCTTTCAGTTTTATATCTCACATATGAGTGAAATCATGTTTTTTTCAATTTTTTTTCTGACTTATTTTGCTTAGCATTATAATCTCAAGATCCATCCTTGTTATCACAAATAGAAATATTTACTGTTTTCTTATAACCAAGTAATATTTCATCATGTATATGTACCACACTTTCTTCATGCAAGTATTTATTGAAGGACACTGGTTGTTTCCATGTCTTGGCCACTGTGCATAATGCTGCAATGAAGATTGAGATACATGTATCTATACAAATAAATGTTGTCAGAATTTTGGGGTAGATACTGAAAATAGAGTTTGCTAGGTCATATGGTAATTCTATCCTTCATTTTCTGATGAATTTTTATATTGTTTTTCACACTGGTCTTACCAATATGCATTCTCACCACCAGTGTAAATGTGTTCCTTTTTCTCCACAGCTTTTCCAACCCTTGTTGTTACTTGTATTGTTGATGATAGCCATTTTAAAAAGTGTGAAGTAATATCCCATTGAGGTTTTAATTTGCATTTCTCTGATTGCTAGTGAAGATGAACTTTTTTTTCAAATATCTGTTGGCTGTTTTTATGTTTCCATGGGAGAAGTGTCTGTTCAGTTCCTCTGCCCATTTTTTAATTAGATTGCTTTCTTGTTGTTCACTTATACAAGTTATTTTTATATTTTGGATATAAGCCTCTTATCAGAGGCATTATTTGCAAATATCTTTTCTCATTCATTTGTTTGCCTCTTTGTTTTGTTGATGGTTTCTTTTGCTGCACAGAACCTCTTTAGTTTGATATAGTCTCATTTATTTATTTTTGTTTTCATTTCCCTTCCCTTTGTGGTATAATTTATAAAATTTTCTCTGAACCCAAGGTTCAAAAGTTTAGTACCTATAAGGTGGGATAAAAAATACAGTGAATGTTTAAGTAAAAATCGTTTGTTACAATAAAAGACACATTTTCATTACTTTCCTCAAAATACTGTTCCTTGCTTCGAACACTTATCCCATCATTCTTGCTATTTTCTGAAGCAGTTCTGGAAGTTCTCTTTCGTGAGTGTCTTTAGTTGCACTGTCATAGCTGCCTTGATGCCCCAAATTGATTCAAAATGTTTACCTTTCATGGTAATTTTGACTTTGGGAAAGAGCCAGAAATTGCACAGTGCCAGATCTAGTGAATAAGTTGAGTGAGGACACACTGTAATGTTTTTATTTGACAGAAATATATGTTAATATGTTCTTCATGATCCATGATTTATAGCACATTTTAAAACACACCTTCTCTCCACCATAGCTCACTACTGACTGACTGCACTGAACAAATTGAAACTTGTCACACACTGTTAATATGTTTTGACACGCTGCTTCCTGTAGCAAAGATCTCTGCCTTTCTGTTGGATGGCACTCATTTACCATCACCATAATTTTTTATCACACTTTATATGCTTTCTTTTATGCAACTCATTGTTTCAGATCTTATGTTTATTTTTAAATATTTTAATTGAAAATATTGCTAACATACAACATTATATCAGTTTCAAGTGTACACTATAGTTGTTAAAAATTTATATACCAAAAGAATTGATCATTGTAAGTCCAGCTACTATCTGAACACTGTACAATGTTATCAAAATATTATTGACTATATTCCCTATGCTATACATTTAATCCCCAGTGTTTTATATCTGTATATTTGAACCTGTTAGTCCTTTTCACCTTTCTCCATTTGAAAAAGATTTTAATTACAATTAATATTCAATAGTATTTTATATTAATTTTAGGTGTACAGCATAGTGGTTAGACATTTGTATAATTTAAGAAGTGATCCTGCTGACTAGTTTAGTACTCACCTGGTTCAATACATAGCTATTACCATATTATTGACTATATTCTCTATGCTTTACCACACATCCCCATGACTACTTTGCAACTGCCAATTTGTACTTCTTAATCCATTCACTTTTGTCACTCTTTTCCCCAAATTTCTTCCCTTTATCATTCCAATAAAACTAGTTTTCATCTAAAACCATACATAATTATTACAATATATTCCTTGTAGTATAATCTACATCCTCATAACTACTTTCTAAAACAAATTTGTACTTTTTAATTCCTTTCCATTTTTCACCCACCCTCTCAACACCCCCTCCCCCCATGGAAACCACCAAAATGTTCTTTGTATCTATGAATGTGTTTAATTTTGTTTGTTTATTTTGTCCTTTAGATTTCATATGTAAGTGAAATCATATTGCATCTGTCTTGCTTAGTCTGACATACTTTCCTCAGCACCATACTCTCCAGGTCCATCCATGCCTCTGCATATGACAAAAGCCCATTTCCTTTCATGGCCAAGCAATGTTTCATTGTATATATGTACCACCTCTTCTTTATCCATTTATTCATTGATGGATACCCAGGCTATTGTAAATAATTTTGCTATAAAAATATAAATGCACACATCCTCTTGAAGTAGTGTTTTTGTTTCTTTGGGTAAATATCCAAAAGTGGGATTACTGGATCTTTCTCTATCTCTTGGTATAGCCTTTGTTTTAAATTCTGTTTTTTCTGGTATAAGTATTGCTACCACAGCTTCTTCTCCTTTGTTTTGTTTTGTTTTCACATCCATTTTTAGGATATAACTTTTTCATGTATGTTTCTCAATCTGAAGTGAGGGTCTTATAGGCAGCATATGTAAGGGTTTTGTTTTCTTAGGCATTCAGCTACCCTATGTTTTTTATTAGAGCATTTAATCCTTGAAAGTAATGGTTGATAGATATGTAGTTATTGCCATTTGGTTATTCATGTTTATTTATTTATTTATTTTTGTCTTAAAGATGTCCCTTTAATATTTCTTGTAATACTGATTTAGTGGTGATGAACTCCTTTAGCTTTTTCTTATCTGGGAAGATCTTTACCTGTCCTTTGATCTTCAATAATAGCTTTACTGGGTAGACTAGTCTTGGTTGTATATCCTTGATTTTCATCACTTTGAATATTTCCTGCTAATTTCTTATTTCTGTTGAGAATTCATCTAACTCTCTTATGGGAGCTCCTTTATAAGTTACTAGTTGCCTTTCTCTTGATGCTTTTAGGATTCTCTCTTTGTCTTTAACCTTTGCCATTTTCATTATAATGTGTTTTGCTGTGGTCCTGTTTGAGTTTATCTTGTTTGAAACTCTCTCTGTCTCCTTGACTTGTCTGAGGTCAGATGATTACTTTTGCAAACTCATCCCAGGAAAGAGTTCTACGTACCTCATTGCACAATATCACTATGGTCACCTTCAAAGCACTTCCCTTGAGAGGCTATGCACTGACACCAGCACATAGTCCACCCTTCAAAGCAATTTTGAAACTTCTTTTTTGGAATGGCCATCAGAACTGTTGGCATACCGAAATCCTGATAATTAAGTTTGCAAACTTGCCACCATGCACTCATGTTGGCATCACTGTACAAACAACTTGGTAAGGTATCAAAACTTTGGCAAGGTATGACTACAGCTCTGCGGCCGTTCCAGAAAAGCAGTTCCAAAATTGCCTTAAAGGGTGAAATAAGCACTGGTGTCTTATAGCTTCCCACGGGGAGTACTTTGAAGGTGACTGAAGTGATATTCAGCAATGATGTATGTAGCATTTTTTTCTAGGATGAGTTCACAAAATCAATTGTCTGACTTCATATGTCTGAGATGTATGGTCAATAAATTAACATATATTCAATATATTCTTTTCAATATATTCTCCCTTAACCCTAATATACTTCTCAGATCTTTCAATAAGTTTATTTATACCATCAGAAAAATAAAATGGTTTGCTTCTGCTCTCAAAATTGTAGCTTTATCCTCTTTGTTGTCTATACATATTTCTCCCTCAAAACTGTTTTTTTTTTTCATATTTGGTAGGGATCAGACAGAACCAGGTCTGGACTATAGTGGGGGTGGTTTAAGGTTTGGAAGCCACAGTCATAAAGAGTAGCCAACCCAACATTGTTCTTGTGCATGGGCACATTGTCATGCAAAAGCAGCACTTTTTGGTTTATTTTCCTCTTCTTTTCTCCAGATTCTTTTTTCTCTTTCAGCAGAATTGAATAGTGCTTTCCAGTTATTGTGAAATTCTTTTCTTTGTAACCAATGAGCAGGATACCCTCTGTTTCCCCCAAGAAAACAATAGCCATGATTTTTTTTTAGCCAATTGTGACACCTTGAATTTCTTAGGGGTGGCAGCCCTTTTCATGCCAGTGCATGGACTCCTGTTTTGACTCAGGCTTGTAATGATTAACTTACTGTCATCTCCAGTGACTATCAGGTTTAAAATGTCATCTTTCTTATCTCTGCAGTGGTCCAAAATCTGTCATGAACACTTGATACACTGTTGTTTTTGAAGTGGCATGTACATTCTTGGTACTTATCTTGCAATGACCTTTGACATCTCTAGATGCAGATGGAGAATATTCAACATGGTTGTAAGTGATATTCTAACCATTTCTGCAAGCTGTTTTTATTCAGTTTGGCATATTCCACTACAAGTTTTTCAACATTTTTGACAATGTCTGAGGAAGTGGCCTCCACAAGGCATCCTGGACAGAGATTGTCTTCAATCAACTCCGCCTTTCTTGAAAAGGCTAAGCCACTTGTAAACCATAGATTTCCCAGTGCAACAGTCCCTATAAGCTGCTAACATCTCTACCAAAATGGTTTGAGTTGTTTTTTATTTGTTTCATGAGGAACTTAATATAACTGTGCAGAATTCAATTTTATTCATATTTGTGGGGCTTTTTGTCATGTTTATCATGCTTCTTAGGCAATATCTGAAAGAACATGGATACAAGTAGGCTGAAATTTGGTACATATACTAATTATAAGCCATACAATCAAACTGTGTGCACTAGCATGCCTACCTCTCCAATATTTGTCCCCCTTCCATTTGGCAAATTTCTTGACCACTCCTGACACTTCTTCCATGAGGTTAGAAAAGTTTTCAGTCATTATTTCTTCAAACAGGTTTTCAATCCCTTGTTATTTGCATCTCTCTTCTTTCGGTATCTTTAAGATGTGAACATTGTCCCAGATGTCTTTTAAACTGTTCTTATTTGTTAAATTCTTCATTTATTCTGCTATTCTGAATTGGTGTTTTCTTCTACCTTGTATTCCAAATTGCTGATTTGTTTCTCTGCTTCTAGTGTATGGGGATTCCTTCTAATACATTCTTCATTTTAATTATTGCATTTTTCAGTTCTGGCTGGTTCATTTTTATGGTTTTAAGTCTTTTTTCATGCTTGCTATCTCTTTCCTGAAGTTCTTACTAAGTTCCTTGGGCATCCTTATAACCAGTGTTTTGAACTCTGTCTCTGGCAGATTTCTTGCCTCCATTTCATTTAGTTCTTTTCCTGGAGTTTTATTCTGTTCTTTCATTTTGGGATGTATTTATTTGTTTTCTCATTTTGGCTGCCTCTCTATGTTTGTTTCCACATATTAAATAGATCTGCTACATAACCATTCTTGCCAGGTGCCCTTCTGTAGTAAGTATCCTGTGAGGCTCAATGGGACAGTATTCTTGGTCACCTGCACTTGGTGCTTCAGGAGTGTTCCTGTGTGTGTTGTGTGTATGCTTCTGCTATAGTTGAACCTTGGTGGCTTTTGGCATGTCAAAGGATGGGATTGACACTCAGGGTAACTGGTTGTAGGATTTGGCTATGCCCACAGCTTACAGGTTGCTGTGCAGAGAGTAGGGATGGGGGCTTACCACATGAAACAAGATTTGCCCCAGTGGGCTCTGGTGCCTGTTGAGACCACTCTTTGGATATGCCACTTGTGGGGCTCATTGAGTGGTGCTCCCTATAGTCTGAAGCCAACTTCCAAGTATGTTGGCTCTGAGGCCACTTTGTAAGGGCTCTTGTGTAAGACCACATCAGCCACTGCCTGTGAATATTCAGAAACTACCTGTAGGAGCTACAAAATGATCCATGATTAGTTGTTTCTTGTGCTAGATCTGAAGGCATGTGGGAGAGGCCACAATGTGAACCGAGGATGATTGCCACCAGTGCTGGGTCTGAAATAGCTCCACCAAAAGCCAGGAAACCCCAAATCTTTTCATCATCTGACAGCTTTCTTAAAGTTCAACCACTGATTAAACCTCCTGTATTACAGAGCTGTGTGTGGCGGAGTCTCAGTAAGTCAAAAGGATAGAGTAAATGGAGTTCACCAGACAAATTCAGATTCAGATTTGACCATGAGCATGGAGGAGGGCTCACTCAAGAAAGATGATGCCCACAGGAAGTGTCTTGACTATCTTTCAGCCCTCATCACAAAGCCACACAATTCAATCTTCTCCCTGTAGTTTTCTGACACACCCCAAGTCACACTGTCCCTCTGCCAGAGCCCAGGGTATGTGCCTGTGAGAAGTCTGTGTGGGCCCTTTAAAAAGATGTCTGGATTTTCCACAGCATTCCATTGAACCTGCATAGTCAAAAACTTTACTGTTTTTACAGCCCAATGTTGTGGAAGCTCTTCCTTCTGGCACCAGTACTCTGGGCTGGGGAGCCTGGAGTGGAGCTGAAATCCCTTGTTTCTCTGTGGGGAAACTCTGTGGCAAAGATATCCCTCCCAATTTTCACCCACCACATTGAGATTTGGGGCCAGCTTGTTTTGTATCTCAGCCCCTTCTACCAGTCTCAATATGGATTCTTCTTTGTATCCTTAGTTACAAAATTTCTGTTTAGCAAGACTTCAGATGGTTCTCCAGGTAGATTGTTTTATAATTTAGTTGTAATTTTGATGTGTTCACAAGGGGAGGCAAACATAACATTTACTTACTCCATCATGTTGGATCTTGCCTTTTTAGGTCTTTTATTTAGATCATTGGATCATTTTAAGTTAAACTTGCTGTATGGTGACTGATAGTGTAAGTTCATTCTTTATCACGTGGCTTTCAAATTTTCCCAGCACCATTTATTGAAAAGACTTGCTTTTCTTCATTGTATGCTCTGGTTCCTCTTTCAAAAATTATCTGGGTATATATACGTGGGTTTATTTCTGGGCTCTCAGTTTGATTCCATTGGTCTGTGTGTCTGTTTTTCTATTAAGACCATACTATTTTGATTATTGTCACATTATAGTATAAATTAAATGAAGGTACTGTGATACCTCTAGCCATTTTTTTAAAATTAGGATTGCTTTGGCTATTCAGAATCTTTTGTGATTACACAGTAATCTGATTATATTTTTTTCTATTTAAAAAAATATCATTGCAGTTTTGATGGAGCCAAATCCTCAATTTTATATTTCTTTATAATTTATGATTGGAAAATTGTATTTTTCTAGAAATTCATTCAGTTCTTTTTGGCTGTTCCATTTACTGGTGTATAATTGTTTATAGTAGTCTGTTGTGATTCTGTGTATTTCTGTGGTATTCATTGTAACATCTCTTTAATATTTGATTTTATTTATTTGAGTTTTCTCTATTTGTTGGTGAATCTAGATAAAGGTTTGTCAATTTATTTTCTTTTTTAAAACACAGCTCTTGATCTCTTTGATCTTTTTTTAATTGTCTTTTCAATCCCTATTTCATTCATCCTTCCTCTGATCTTTGCTATTTTCTTCCATCTACCATCTTTAAGCTTTATTTGTTCTTCTTTTTCTAGTTCTTTGAGATGTAAAGTTAGGTGGTTTGTTTGAGACTTTCCTTTTTTCTTCTCATAGGTATTTATTATAGTGAACTTTCAGCTTAGAATTGCTTTTGCTACATCCCATAAGTTTTGGTATGCTCTATTTCTATTTTCATTTTTCTCCAGGTATGTTTTCAAATTATCTATTTATTATTTTCATTTCAGTTTACATTAAATATTATTTTGTATTACTTTCTGTTGTACAGCATAGTGGTTAGACAGTTATATAATTTATGCAGTGATCCCCCTGAATTGTTTAGTTCCCACCTGGAGCTATACATAGTTATTATATTATTGACTGTATTTCCTATACTTTACACCCCTATGCCTATTTTGTAACTACCAATGTGTACTTTTTAATCCCTTCACCTTTTTCACTTTGTCCCCCAACCTTCTCCCATCTATCACCCCAATAAATCTTGTACCCATCTGACACTATATATAGTTATTACAATATTATTGACTATATTTCTTATGTTATATCTTACATCCCCATGACTACTTTGTAACTACCAATTTGTACTTCTTAATCCCTTTTCTTTTTTCACCCAAAGCCCCCACCCATCTGGCAACCATGAAAATGTCCTCTGTATCTGCAAGTCTGTTTCTATTTTGTTTATTTTGTTCTTTAGATTCCACACATCAGTGAGGTCATATGGTATCTGTCTTTCTCGGTCTCTCAAGATAATTTTTTTTATTTCTTTGACTTTTATTATTGACTTCTTTGTTGTTCAGTAGCATGTTGTTTAATCTCCACATATTTGTGAATATTACAGTTTTCCTATAGTTATTTCTAGTTCCCAATATTGTAATTTAATTCAGACTTTAGAAACTTATAAAATATAAAGACCTTTATAGAAATATTAATAAATGTGTAAAATTATCAAATTATCAAAATACTACTTTCCATTATAAAAGCATTTCAATAAAACAAAATAAAACAATGGAAAGCACAAACATAAAATTAGGAATTTTGATTTAGTATTTTCTGCATGTCTCCTATTTTTAAAAATGAAATGTGTTTCCAACATGTTGGAGTTAAAAAAAAAAACCAAAACTTTTTACAATATTTTCTGCAACTAAAATTTATGAACACTATATGTAAAACAAACATAAGAAGACTCCTAGAGGTTGAGGGGATATAGCTGATCAGCAAGGGACTTCAGGACTTAAAATACTTCATGGTGGTAACTTCCTTGTGGGGTATTTTTTCTTTTGCCTCTTACATCCAAGACTTGGAGAAACTGATGACTATGGAATGCCAATCAATACAGACAAAATAATGTCCCCCCCAAAAAAAGCCCGCTCTCTATAGTCAAAGGATCAGTAAAGGGGAAGCTTAATAAGACAGAACTTTTAGACAATAATCTGTCTACTCTAGTCAAACACTACCAAAAAATTACCCTATGTCCCCTATGGTTTTACCTACACTATCTAATACCAAGTAAGGAGCCTAAACTTACATACTTGTGAGCCTGCAACTAGGTGCCTCATTACCTTCCTAGGGTGATGTCAGACAAGATCATGTAGGGAGTCAAGACATTCATCCCTACTGGCTAGTAAGAAGATTCTCTCACTGCAATATTAGTGGAGATTTATTGAGGAGCCTGGATTTCCACCTCAACCTAGCAGTAAAAGATGTTTTTCTACCTCCCTGCTGAAGTGATGTCATCTAGTAGATCGTCAGGACTCATCATCATTTTGACAGTAATAATACCACATTCACTTTATGTCAGTGGAGACTACATGCAGGACCACAACTTCCACCCTGAGATAAGAATAAAGAGGAACTGCCACCCCACACATATCAGGTATCATTGAAGACCAAGTGGTAAACCTGAGCTTCTGCCTCTACCTGGCAGTAATAAAGTATCACTCAGCCTCTTCTAGGTGGAGTCAGAAGAAGTCAGCTAAAACAGAAGATTTAAATAAGATGCCAAGTCACATAACAAAATCAGAAAATGTTCAGTTATGAATAGAAAATTACTCTGTCAAATGAAGGACTGGTAAGACTTCAAAGTGAATAAAAAGTACAATCAATAGATGCCAACACTGAGATGGCAGAGATGCCAAAAATTATCTAACAAAGATTTTAAAGCAGCAATAATAAAAATATTTCAATAATTATCAACACACTTTAAACAAATAAAAATATGAAATCTCAACAAAGAAAAGAAAATATAAATAAAAACCAAGTGGAATTTTTAGAACTGAAAAGTACAGCAGTAACTGAAATAAAAACCTCAGTGATTGAGCTTGAAAGCAGAACAGAGAGAGCAGATGAAAGAAGTGCACATTTGAGTACTTCCATCACCAGTTAACTAGAAGGCAGACCATACAATTTACCCAAGCAGAACAAAAGAGAGAAAATACACTGAAAAAAAGAGAAACTAACCTAGCTTACAGGAACCTGTGGAATAATAACAATATATCTAACATTGTTATCATTAGAGTCATAGAAGTAAAGGAAGGAGAGAAAAAAATCAAGAAAGAAAAAACAGAGGGAGAGGAAAAGAGAGAGAGTAAAGGGATGGGGGAAAAAGGGAGAAAGAGAGCAAGAATGAATGAAAATATATTGAAAGTAATATTGGCTGAAAATTTTCCAAATTTGGGGAAAGACAGACATAAACTGTTACTGAATATGTATTCAAGAAGTTGAGTGACTCCAAAATCAGGATAATCACAAAGAAATATATGCCAATAAACATTATAATTAAGTTTCTGAAATCTAAAGACAAAAAATCTTGAAAGCAACAAGAGAAAATCAACACCTTACAATATAGAGGAGAAACAGTTTAAAGAATGATGATTTCTCAGAAAGTAGTCAAGTCAGAAGGAAGTGACACAATGTTTTTCAAGTGCTAAAGGAAAAAGAAAACTGCCAAATCAGAATCCTTTAGCCAGATAAATATCCTTTAGGAATCAATAAGAAATTCAAATGGTCTCAGATTAAGGAAAACTAAGAGAATTTGTCACAAGTAGACTTACCTTAAAAGAATGGAAAAAGGAAGTTCTCTGCACAGAAAGGCGATGATAAAAGAAGAAGTCTTGGAATATCAGGAAGAAAAATAAAGAACATAATAAGCAAAAATATAAATAATACAATAAGCTTTTCTTCTCTTCTTGAGTTTTATAAATTATGTTTGATGGTTAAATGTGACTGTCTGTCTGGTCTAGTTGATGTGGTTATGCCACTGTCTGATGTGTCTGATGGGCACATAGATCAATTTAACACAAAATAGAGAACATAAAAATAGACCACACAAATATACCCAACTGGTTTTTGAGATATATTTTTTGAGGTATAATTCACATGCTGTATAATTCACCCTTTTAATATATATAGTTCAGTGATTTTTAGTATATTCACTAAGTTGTGCAACCATCACCACTATCTAACTACATAATATATTAATCACCTCAAAACATAACTATCATCTTATTCCTTTCAAACTCCCGGACATAGGCAACCACTAATCTACTTTGTGTCTCTATGGATTTGCCTGTTCTGGACAGTTTATGTAAATGGAATCATACAAGATGTAGCCTTTTGTGTCTGACTTCTTTCACGCAGTAACATGTTCAAAGTTCATTCATGTTGTGGTATAAATCAATATTTTATTTACTTTTATGAGGAGCAAAAATAATTCAAGAGAGGAAAGATAGCATTTTTCAACAAAGAGTTCTGAATTGACTAAACATTATAGGCAAAAAAGTAAAAAGAAAGCTTCAACCTAAGTATCACAACTTATAAAACATTAACTCAAAATGGATCACAGACTTAAATATAGAATGTAAAACTATAGAAGTTTTAGAAAAAACACAGATGAATATCTTCATGGTCTAAGGTTAGGCAAAGAGTTTTTAAAATTGACATCAAAGGCACAATTTATAAAAGAAAAAATTATAAATTTGGCTTCATCAAATTGAAAAAATATTGTTCTATGAGAGATTGTTTAAAAGGCTGAAAAGACAAAAGTAACAGCAGCATTGCAAAAGCCAATAATCATGAAATACTTTAAAATTTGGATGAGGTGTGAAATGATAGTTATAACCACCAAAAATATGATTCTTATTCACATCTTTATTAATTATTTAGCTTAACAAGATAAGCATTCCATTGCATAGTTGGAAAAATTAGGGACAATTTTTTTTTAATTTTAAGTGTTTTTAAGGTTAGATAGGGAAGGTAGGGTCATAACTAAAATGAGAACTTTGTATAGGTTAGATTCCTATGGGGTATAATTGATTTAAACTTTGTAAGAAATGCTATGTTGAACTCCCCGCTCTTGCTTGCCACATAACTCCTAAATTTGACTAATCATTTGTGAACCCTCTAAAGCATGAATCTGGTAAAATCCACTTACTTCTTCTGGCCAGGCACACAAGGTTAGCCAATACCTGTATAAAAATGAATACCAGATATTATTGTATTATATTAAATTAGCAAAGTTCAATTATAAAATTATTTCATAACTGAATTTCAACAGCACTCAAAGATGCTTTATAAAATTCTATACAAACTTTTGGGAAAGCATTGTGCCTGGTATTCTCCACTAAAACAGAAAAGTACCTATTCTTTTAATTACTGCTGATGATTTCAAAATAAGCGTGTGTGATCTCAAAATTTGTAGCCTCAAAGTTTTACTAAAACTGAAAAGACCACCTAAGTTCCTCAGTAAATGAAATGTTTGTCTAGAATTATTAAGTTGAGCAAAATGCAAAATCCTATGTACAATTTTCTTTAAACTCCATTAAAAGTAAAATGTAAGCATGT
Source organism: Lyroderma lyra (assembly GCA_004026885.1). Classification (NCBI taxonomy): domain Eukaryota; kingdom Metazoa; phylum Chordata; class Mammalia; order Chiroptera; family Megadermatidae; genus Lyroderma; species Lyroderma lyra. The sequence goes on along the minus strand of PVJL010006000.1, from coordinate 47,431 downwards.
GGAATGATTTTTACATTGTACCAACTGGATAAGTCACCTTTTAGTGAAGTTGTAACTTTTTAACCAATATTAAATACTTCATAAAATATATGATAAGTTTACTATTCCAATTCTACAGAATATACTTTAGTGAGACAAGCTGGACAATCATCATTATTTTCAAAATATTTCAGACTGTTTCTTAAATGATGATCTGAAGCTTTTCTATTTTCTAATTTTTAAATAATTTTATCCCTTTTTGTACAGATGAAGTCCCTACTTCTACTGACAAATACATGGAGCTGTTTGTTCCTGGATATTCTGTGAGATAATCAAATGTATTTGCAATTAATCTTTTTAATGGAAATGTTTATTCTCGTGAAGCATAGAAATTGGTCATAAAGCTACTCAAATGTGCACTTCTTTTGCATGAATTTTTTTGAAAAGTTTTATTGTAGGTGGGATGGTATTTTCTCTTACAAATGAATCATCTCTAGCAACAATTATTTCACTTTTAAGGTTGTGTGATAATGCTACAATTTTATTTTAAATTTATTTTTATTAAATTTATTAAGATAGCATTGGTTAATAAAATTATATAGGTTTCAAGTGTACAATTCTATAATACAACATCTATGTGTTGTATTGGGTGCTCATTTCCCAGTGTCAGTTCTCCTTCCATCACCATGTATTTTATCCCCTTTACCCTTCCCACTTCCCCCTTTCCCTCTGGTAACCACCATACTGCTGTCTACGTCTATGAGTTTTTGTTTCTTTGTTTATCTTGCTGATTTCAGTTTTATTTATTTTATTTTATGATTTTATTATTATGGGGAAAGATGGGGAAATGATAGAGGAGCGGGAGAAAAACAGAGAAAAGGAAGATAAGAGCATGGAGGAGTTAGAAGGAAGAAAAGGGGAGCGAGGAGACAGGGAAGATGAATTGGTGAGGGGAACAGGTGTTTGATTTCAGTTTTATATTCCACATATGAGTGAAATCATATGGTTCTTGACTTTTTCTGTCTGATAATTTAACTTTTCAGCACCAAGTTCTCTTAATCTCATGGAAAGTCACATTTTCTTGAGTAACCAAGAACAGCAGGCATAGAAATTTGGGAATAGTGTTCACCAAATTCAATTTAATGGTGTTTAAATTGTCAGCTACTGATCACAATGATATCTTACTATTAATACTTAATTTTCAAACATACCATGTGATTTTGTAAAATAAACATGTTCAAAGATACAAAGAGTCAATGAGTTTCCTTCAAACCTTAATGTAATATCAAGAATGTGGACATCATGTCTGGATATTTTCACAATTTCTGTAGACAAGACTTCATGACAACACATTGTACCAATAGATTTAAGAAAAGCTACCAGATTCTGAAAACATATTCACTATTCTGTTTTTGTAGGTTTTTCATTTATCTTTTGCATTTATGTTAATCACAGGAATAAGATGAATAATGCATAATCAGCATCTTTGTGAAAGATAAGTAAGGACTATGTCATGGATGACTTCTTCTTAAGTTTACAGTCCTTCCTACTCACTCTGAGGTTTTATCTCATTCTTGAGGAGGCGTATACACCAGTAACTGGGTAATGAGTATCAATACCATGACATAACAGCTTTTTATTTACAGGGGCAGCACTTGCCATTTTACCAGTATATACCACAACTATTTTCCCATGAAGTGTTTGAAAATTCTCTAGTTCAGTTTCCTATAGTAATACTTTACATACCCAGTTTCAACATTTGAACTATATAATTTCATTAAATTGTTTTCAGTAATGACATGATTTACATGTCATATTACTTTGTATGTTTTTAGTGTTGACACCAAAGTTCCATTACTGGCCATAATAGCAACACTCTCCTGATGCAGCCTGTGAGTCCAAGGGTGATTTTATGTGGCACTTCTAAATGCATGGGCTTTTTCCTGAGGAAATGTACCAAATACACCACATTCTTTTCACACTTTGAACTCCTGGAGTTCCGTAACATGATAACAAGCACGTTGAGACATGGGTATCAACCAACTCCATCCTTCCTTTTCATTTTGAAGTAAGAGTTTTCTTTGCATTTGGTGGGAAATAGCAAATAAAAAGAAAACAAAAACATCAGCAAATAAAGGAAAAGCTTGATTGGAATGGAAACAGAGAACTCTATTACAGGCTAAAATAGTACAGTGATATGAGAAGTGAGAAGTTCATTGCAGAAAACTTCTAAACTAAATTATTTTCCCCTTGGTTTAATGAGGACGGGAAAAGATGCAAGGTTTTGCCAGAGGATATCTAATACCTCATTTTGGTATTCAATGTCTCTTCAGTCTAATCTTACCCTTGTAAAGTAACATTACATTTAAGAATATCATCTCTAGGGTACAGATTGCTAACCTGACCCAGACCCATGGGACCTTCTTACCTTCTCTGTGCTTGCCATGAAGCTGCTGGGAGCAGTTGCTACCATGGCTTTTGGGTGCAGGCCACTCCTGCAAGTCTCTGCAGCCCTGGGATGGCACAGAAAGCAGGGTAATTGGAAGGTCTGTCAATGGTGTCCACCAGGGGTGATCCCTAATGGAAAGATACAAAATAATGGAATCATAGGTCACATTGATTATAGGAAAACTACATTAGCAGAATGAATGCTTTACTACACTGGCAAAATTGCAAGAATGCACGAGGTGAAAAGTAAAGATGGTGTGAGTGTTGTCATGAATTCCGTAAAACTAGGAGACAAAGTGGAATTACTATTTAGTCAGAGGCCACCTATACCATGTGGAAAGATGTCAGTATCAAAATTATAGATATCCTTGGGAATGTGGACTTCATAATAGAAATTGAAAGGACCCTCAGAGTTTTAGATGGTGCAATCCTCATCCTCTGTGCATTTGAAGAGGTGCAATAACAGACCATGACAGTTAATTGGTGGATGAAGTGCTACAGTGTTTTCTTTCCTTGAACCCAGACAGAGCCCTTAAGAAGTTGAGGTCTAAACTAAATCATAATGGAGCATTTGTGCAGATGCGCATTGGTTTGGAGGAGTATTTTAAAGGCATTATAGATCTTACTGAGGAATGAGCCATCCATATTGATGGAGAATCGTCAGATTGTTCCAGATGAGGAAATTCCAGCAGAATTCAGGGCAGCAGCAGTTGATCACTTGAAGGAACTGATTGAATGTATTACTAATTCAGAGGAGCAGCTTGGTGAAATTTTCCTATAAGAAAAATTTCTTCAATTTTAGATTTAAAACTTGCAATCTGAAGACCTACTCTAAATAGGTCATTTACTCCTATTTAGGTCTTTTTGATAAGTGCCTGAAGAACAAAGGGATTCAGACTCTTTGAGATGCTGTTTTATTAGAGTATCTTGTAAATCCCTCTAAAGTCCAGAACTATGCTATTCCCAATCAGGAAAATAATTCAAAAGACAAAACCAAAATCTTAATGAACTCCAAAAGACACAGTTCCCACCCATTTGTAGGCCTGGCTTTTACACTGGAGCAGGTTGATTTGGACAGCTAACTTATGTTCGCAATTATCAAGGAGAATTGAAGAAGGGTAACAACATCTATAACATGAAAACAAGAAAAATAAGTGCAAATGCAACAGCTAATTTGCATGCATACCAACATGATGGAGGACATGGAGGAAGCATTTGCGAGAAACATCTGCATTGTTTGCCATTGACTGTGCTAGTGGAGACACATTCACAGACAAATATAATAGTGGCCTTTCTATGGAGTCAATTCATGTTCCTGATCCTGTAATTTTTAATAGTATTGAAGTTTTCCAACAAGAATGATCTGAAAATTTTTTCAAAATGTATTTGCAGATTTAGAAGAGAAGTTCATTTTGAAACTGAGTGCAAAGAGACAATTTGATCTGGAATGGGAGAATCACATCTAGAAATCTACGCTCAAAAGGTGGAAAGAGAATATGACTGTCCTCGTATCAGAGGAAAGCCAAAAGTTGCTTTCAGAGAGACCATTACTGCCCCTGTTCTGTTTGAGTTTACACATAAAAAACAATGCAGTGGTCAGGCCAGTTTGGAAAAGTAATAGGTGTACTGGAGCCTCTGGACCCAGACAACTACACTAAGTTTGAGTTCTCAGATGAAACATTTAGGGAAAATATTTCAAAGCAATTTATTCATGCTATAGAACAGGGGTTTTTTGGATGCCTGCAAGAAGTGTCTTCCATGTGGTTACAAGTTCTCTGGGCTCTAGTTTGTCCTGCAAGATGGAGCACATCCTATGGTTGATTCCAATGAAATCTCTTTTATCCACACAGGAGAAGGTACTCTTAAACAAGACTTGGTGAATGCAGCATTATGTATTCTTGAACCTGTTATGTCTGAAAGTCATAGTTCCAAATGAATTTCAGGGACTAGTAATTGTAGGAATTAATCAGTGCCATAGGATAATCACAGGACAAGATGGAATGACAGGCTATTCAGAGGGACTGTATGCAGATGTCCCTCTAAATGATATGTTTGGTTATTCCACTGAACTTAAGTCATGTACAGACAAGAAGGGAAAATACTGTGGAGTCCTGTAGATATCAACCATGTTCACCATCCACACAAGAGGACCTTAATAATTATTTTTACAGGTAAACTTCTTGTAAAAAACACCAAGAACTAACTTTCCACATATTAAGTTGACTAACTTTAACTGAATCTGCAAGGTTTAGATACTTTAGCGGATTCCACTGGAATGAATTCAGGTGGAAATGAGAAATTTTATAAGCCCTTTCAATTATATCCAGGAGCTTCTATTATGGCAAAGTTAATTCTGTGTATACCTCAACTCCATTGAATGGTTTTATAGTTCATTAAAAAACCTCAAATTAAAGTATGATTATTACTGAAATATATTTGATATTTATTTTAAGGGAGAAAGAGACTTATATCAATTGTACTTCTAAGCTTAGAATGTGTGTAAACATTCTTTCCAAATTCTTTTTCATAAGAAAACATAGAAAAGCTGAAAAATAACACAGAAATAGTCACATATATTCTATTTGGACTCAGCCATTAACAATTTTGTTAACAATTTGTTAATCAGATAATAATTTGTTTTATCATATTTGTTTTCTCTGTTTGTCTATTATTCATCCATGTATTTCTCATACTTTTATATTTTTAATTTATAAAAAGTTATTGTTTCACTAAACACTTGAAAATAAATTGAATATATCATGACACTTCTTGGAGTGTCATCTGTTAATAGGCAAAAGTTTTTCAGAGTCTTCATTGGGATATTAAAATGTCAGCTAAATTTCTAGCTGTTTTATATAAAACTGGTTGCTTCAGTTTTGGGGTCCTGAAAATTTGTTACTTTCTTGTGACCTATAAATTGAAAAACAGAACCTTGCATATGTTTTTCTTGTCTATGTTCATCTTAATGTTTCTGCAGCTCTAAATAATAAAACACAATTTTTAGAAAAAAATCATCACTAAGAAGGCCCCTCTATATGCCTCACCATGGGCCTGGTGCTTTCTTCTTTTCTGTCCTTGTTTATTCCATTCCTCTTCCTCAGAACCCCATTTTTTGCTTCCTAGTTCAAATTTTCCTCACTATTCAAGGCTCACCAACTTCTAAGACATTCTCTAATTTTTTTTTTAGTTATGGGAGGAATTGAGAGAATATAAGCATTTTCTGGATCTTAGTAGTTTGAAAAACCTGTTGCCATCAGAAAATAATTTAATATTTGTAAAAATAAATGACATCACACATATGGGGAATATAAAAACTGTAAGCAACAACAAAAAAAGAAATGAACAAACAAACAAATAACCCATGGGCACAATCAATAGTTTAATGCTATTTGGGGATGAGTGGGATAGGGAGGGGAGAAAGGGGAGAGGGTGAGAGAGGAAGGGGGAAGCTAAATATAAGGTGATGGAAAAAGAAGTCACAATAGTTGATGAAATTATTATACAACAATTTGACAATGCACTGTGGAATTATATGCCTGAAACCTACGTCAATCTTGCTAATAAATGTCACCCCAAAACGTCTATCAATAAAAATGAATTTTAAAAAATAAATAAATAAAAAGCTGGAATTTTTCATCATTCATATGACAGAAAGAAAAATTGAACACTCTTTTTATTTAACTGATGGGGATATTTAGAAGTTATAGTAATTTTCAACCAGAACGCAATTAGAAACCATGTACATGTGCATGTGTGTGTGTGTTTGTGTGTGTGTATATGTGTGTATATGTGTGGGTGAGTGATAGAGACAGAGATCAGATGCAGAGACAGAGAGAAGCAAAGGGACAAAGAGAGACAGAAACAGAGAGAGCGTGCATATGCACCACATGTCCTTGTTATTTGTTAGTTAATTATTATGGGTGGGTAAACTTTGTAAACAATTACTGAAATCATGGTCTTTGCAGAGATAACTAAGACCTTGTTCTTACCCAAAGAGGAGTCAAATACCATCTAACTAGAAAAACAGGGTAGAATAGATAGACTAATGCTCATTCTTCTACAAATATGTACATGTTCTAATTAGTAGAACCTGTGAATATGTTATAGTATATGGCAAGGGAGATTAAAGCTATAAGTAAAATTAAAATTGCTAATTAGTTGACCTAACTATAAGGAGATTACTATTGATTAACTGGAAAGACCCAATAAAATCAGAAAAAAATTACATAGGGAAGAGGATGACAGAAGAGTCAGAACCAGAATGGTGGCATCATGAAAGACTCAATAAGTCACTGGTAGATTTGAAGATTTCAAGGGTAAAAATTAGCCTCTAGAAACTGGAAAAGTAAAAAAATACATCTAAATCTGCCAGAAAGGAATGTAGTCCTACTGATATCTTGATTTTAGCCCAGTGAGACATCCAGATTTCTAAGACAATAAATATGTGTTGTTTTAAGCCACTACATTTGTGGTAATTTCTTACAACAGCAATAGAAAACTAATTTACAAGGCTTGCTGAATTAAGTCAAATTTGTTGCAAAACTTAGAGTTCATTTATCCAAATCTTCCACCTGATGTAGGAATCCAATTACCTCAGCTAAAATAATATAGTGATGGATAATTTGGACTGTGGGAAACAAACAAGAAGCTATTAATAGTTTATGAACAGATCATCAAGGCAAAACTCTTATTTTGAATTACCTAAACTGAAGTCTATGCACATAATGTACCCAAATAGGGAGAGAATTGAGGCACAGACACCAGGTAGGAGATGATTGCCAGAAAAAAATGTTTAATAGTTTGTCCTGGAGTGACAGTAGGGTAGTAGAAAAAAATGGGAGAAATGTAGGATGCATTAAAAGAAAATACACATTATTTTCTCTATACTAAAACACTGCATTATATGCTTATATCTTTTACAGAGTTGAACACTGTGCAAAGCATATACTAACTAGGTATCAAGAAAATGCAAGAAATTCTTTACTCTTTATTATGTCTCTATTGTGATAACTTACCTTGTTCTACCTTCAATTTTAGTTATTTGTGTATTTGTCCAAGTTCTTTCAATTTTATCATGTCTATGTGTGACTTGAATAATTAATAGTTACTACCTACTGAGCACTTTATTATATGCTAGACATTAGATACATTATTTCATTTAATACCTAAAACAAACTATGGAAAGATAAACCAAGAAACATTAAAATTTTAATGACTTTATTTAAGCATACATTGACTCAAAGTGGTTAGGAGAACTTCCTCCACAGGAGCTAGGGGAAAGGATTTTACAGAGAAGACACAAGAAAGCAAAATAAGAATATTATTTGATTTACTATGGCTTATTTGGAAAAACCTGTTTGGCTATGTGATTGGTTGTTCTTAAGTTTAATTTTCTCATATTTAAGTGCTTTGATCATGTGTTAGGCTAGGTTTTGCTTTGCTTACGTGGGCTACCACAACATTAGAACCATTCTAGTCTGGTTTGCTTCTTTAATTACTTTAACAATCTCTTTTTTTGTTCATTTTTGCATACATGAGAGATTGACGAAAAAATTGGTAAAAATACCACTCGCAGTCACCATCAGAGTTAAGTTGTTCTTGTTTTATCATGAAACTTGTAAGTTATGATGACATATCAATGGAATAATTGTTTTTGCTGTTCATCTTTTCTCTGTTTATCCAATTGCAATGATATCTGAGCTGCTGGTGGCTACAAATACATATTTAAGACCCTTGAGAGAACATAGCGAACAAGGAAGACTACAATGATAAGTATCAGGCAGATAGAGCCAAGAGATTGAAGCATGCTCCTTAGCTAGTGTCTCCATGAGACAAACCAGATGGTATCAAAAGAATCAGACAATGTATCTTAAGAGGTATGAATATGTTTTAGGCAAGTTGCTTGTTTGTTAAGTTATTGCAATTGAGTTTCTACAATATCATCAATATTGATATTGAGTTTCTATAATATCAAGGAGTACTTTTTTATGGCACAGACTTCCACTCCTTGTCCAGCCAACAAGTTATCTAAAGTAATTATGTAAAACCATCTAGTAAAAAAAATTATTTTTATACTAAAGAGGCATACGTTGGGAAGGCACACTCTGTCAACCTTCATCTCATGCATTTAAAACTTCCCCCCGAAGAAGTTTTATAGTCTACAAGTTAAATTGATAGATTGATCTATGTCATTGAACCAGTCTTTATTTTAAGAATAGGTCAGCTTAATTAAATAATTGTGTCTCATTTCAAGAGGTGGTGTTGTAGGTGAGCTCGTCAAATTAGGCCTATGTGGTGAGAACAGTAAGGGATTTAATAACAGGCATTTCTATGGAAACAAAATAAAAACACTTTGTTTTTATTAATCATTGACACAGACTATCAATCAGTTTCTGAGTAAAGAAACAAGTGCAGCCAGTTCAGATTGGTTTTTCTTAAGTTTTATTTTCTCAGATTTGTGAAAGATTTCTAGATGTTGGGTCCTTAGACATTGGGCTCAAAGCATGTTTTGTAGTTTCAATATCTCTGGTGATTCCGGTGAATTTTTTGAGTGACCAAAATAGCAACAGGTACAAAGGCTGTTTTGATGATTTCTCTGAAGGTTATATCAAGTCATCTAGCTTTAGTTTGTAGGACTTCGGGAAAGAGTTTCTGTTTTTAGTGATTCTAAATCAGAAGGTCAAAAAATATTTTTAAATTAGTTCATAGAGTTGTAGTTGCATATTGGAGGAAATAAAAAAATATTTAGAAACAAGTCTAGTTTACAGGTAAATAACAAAACCTCAAAGATAATGAACAGAAGTAGAATCTGATATCCACAAGGATGTGTCATAGTTTTCTACTGAAACATAACTTTTCCCTTAACAATTAGCCCAATGTTTAGCAAAGATAATAAGCTTGACTTTTTTCATAAAATAAATCTAGTCTAATTAAACTTGGCCTAATTATTTATTTAAATGCACCAAGAATGTTGATTTTATGTGTATTCATTGTTCCTTTTTTATTGTTGAGTCATGGGAGTTCTTTATATATTTTAGATATTAATCCATTATCAGAGGAGTTGTTTCTTCTGCTGTGCAGAAGTTTTTTAGTTCGGTATAGTCACATTCATTTATTTTTCCTTTTACTTCGCTTGCCTTTTAGGTCAGATTCATGAAGTCCTCCCTAAACCCCAGGTCCATAAGTTTAGTACCAATATTTTCTTCTATACAATTTATTGTTTCAAGTGTTATGTAGAGGTCTTTAATCCATTTTGATTTAATTTTGGTATAAGGTGACAGTTTGCAGTTCAGATTCTTCTTTTGGATACAGTTTTTCAATTTTCCCAGCACTATTTATTGAAAAGGCTTTTTTTCCCATTGCATATTTTTCGCTTTTTTATCAAAAATTATTTGCCTATATATTATTGGTGGGTTTATTTCTGGGCTTTTGATTCTGTTTCATTGGTCTGTGTGACTTTTTCTGCCAACACCAAGCTGTTTTGATTATTGATGCTTTGTAGTATAGATTAAAATCTAAGAAAATGATACCTCCAGCCTAATTTTTTTATGTGGGATTGCTTTGGCGATTTGATGTCCTTAGTGGTCCAAATGAATGTTGTAAAAATTTTTTACCTATTTCTTTAAGAAATGTCTGTGAGATTTTGAAGAGAATTGCAGTAAATCTGTATATTGATTTGGATAATGTAGCCATTTTAACAATGTTGAGTCTTCCAATCCATGAACACAGATACCTTTCCATTTCTTTGTATCTTGTTCAACTTCTTTTAATAGTGTCTTAGAGTTTTCAGTGTATAAGTTCTTCAAGTTCTTTGTTAAGCTAATTCTTAGGTATTTTATTCTTTTTGTTGTAGTCATGAAAGGTATTGATTCATTTCTTTTTCTGAAGTTTCATTGTTGGTATGTAGAAATGCAAATGATTTTTGTAAATTAATTTTGTATCCCACAACTTTACTGTATTTGTTTATTGTTTCTAGTAGTTTTCTGGTGAAGTCCTTAAAATTTTCTATATAAAGGATCATATCATCTTTTAATAGTGACAGTTTAACTTCTCTCCCAATTTGATTGCCTTTTATTCCTTTCTCTTGCCTGATTGCTCTGGCTAGAACTTCCAGTACTATGTTGAATAGCAGTGGCAAAGGGGGCATCCTTGTATTAGTCCTGATTTTAGAGGACTAGGTTTCTTTTCACCTTTCATATAATATTAGCTGAGGTTTGTCATATATGGCCTTTATTAAGTTGAGGTACTTTCCTTCTATACTCTCTTTATTCAGTGTTTTGATCATAAATAGATGTTGTATCTTGTCAAATGCTTTTTCTGCAATAATTGATATAATATAATTTTTATCTTTTAGTTTGTTTATAGGTGTATCACATTAATTGATTTACATATGTTGAACCATCCTTGTTCTCTTGGGATGAATCCCACTTGATTGTGGTATAAAATCTTTTTTATGCAGTGTTGTATTCTATTTACCAATATTTTGTTTGAGATTTTTGCATCTGTATTCATTGGAAATTTTGGTCTACACCTTTTGTGTGTATGTGTTATCCTTACCAGGTTTTGGTATTAGGGTAATGTTGGCCTTGTAGAATGAGCAGGGGAGTATTACCACATCTTCAAGTTTTTGGAAGAATCTGAGGAGGATAGGCATTAATTTGTCTTTGATTGCTTGGGAAAACATGTTAATGAGACCCTCTGGTCTGGGGCTTTTGCCTTTGGGGAGGTTTTGGATGATTGTTTAACTTTCTTTATATTGATTAGTCTATTTAGATTATTCATTTTTCCTTGGTTCATTCTAGGTGGACTATATGTTTCTAGAAACTTGTCCGTTTCTTCTAGGTTGGTAAATTTGGTGGCATAAAGTCCTTCATTATATGTCCTTAGGATCCTTTGTATTTCTGTGGTATCAGTTGTAATTTCTTTATTTTCATTTCTAATTTAGGTAATTTATATCTTTTCCTTTCATCCTATGCTTAGCTTAGCCAGGGGTTTGCCAATTTTATTAACTTTTTTCAAAGAATTATCTCTTTGTTGCATTAATTTTTCCTATTGTCTTTCTATTCTCCAGTTTGTTTAGTTCTACTCTAATTTTTATTATTTCTTGTTTATTTTTTGCTCACTTTGGCTTTTTTTTCTTCTTTTTTCCTATTTTTTTTATGATGGCATGTTACTATGTTTACTTTTTACCATGTTTCTTAAAATGGACCTGTAATGATATAAAGTCCTTTCTTATTACTGGCTTTGCTGCATCCCAATAATTTTGATACATTGTATTAATATTTTCATTGTCATTTGTTTTTATGTATTTTTAATCTCATTTCTTCTTTGATTCATTTTTAAGTAACATGCTATTTAATCTCTATGTATATGTGATTTTTTTCTCCTTTTTTCTTACAGTTGATCTCCAATTTTAAACCATTTTTGTCTGCGAATACAATTGGTATGATTTCAGACTTCTTGAATTTGTTGAGGCTAGTTTTGTGTTTCAGCTTATGGTGTATCCTTGAGAATGTTTCATATGTTCTAGAAAAGAATGTATAGTCTTGTGTTGTAGGATAAAGTGTCTTGTGTCAATTATGTCCAAATGCTGTAATGTATCATTTAAAGCTGATATTTTCTCATTTATTTTTTGTTTGGTTGAATTGTCCATTATTGTTAAGAAGGAGTTTAGGTCCTCTATTATAATTTTTTATTTTTCAGTTTCTCCTTTTAGGTCTGTGGTTGCTCTGTAAATTTTGGTGCTTACTGATTGGGGGTATATATATTAATGAGTGTCATCTCTTCTTGTTCTTGTATTGTCTTGTTTATCATTATGAAATATCTATCTTTGTCTCTTATTACCTTTTTTATCCTGAAGTCTCTTTCATCAGATATCATTATGGTAACTCATGCTATTCTCTGGGTACCATTATTTTTTTGAAGTGTTTTTTTCTACCCTTTCACTTTGAATCTTTGTTAATCCTTGTGGATTAAGTGTGTCTCTTGGGGACAGCATGTAGATTGGTTTTGTTTTTTTAATCCAGTCTTCTATTGTCTGCCCTTTCACTGGTGAGTTCCATTCATTTATATTTAGGGTGATGATTGATATATGAGGATTTTCTATGCCATTACTGTATTCATTTTTATTTTTTTATTGTTTCAACACTTCCTCCTTTATCTTGATTTTTTTTTCAGGTTAAAGAGCCTTTTTCAGTATTTAATGAAATGCGTGCCTTGTGCTGGAGAATTCCATCAGTTTCTGTATGTCTGAAAAGGTCTTTACTCTTATTTCATATCTAATAAATAACTTTGTTGGATAAATTATTCATGGTTGGTAGCTTCTTTCTTTTAATATTTTGAAAATTTGATTCCACTCCCTCCTGGCTTTTTGACTTCCTGCTGAGAAGTCTGTTCATAGCCTCATGGGCTTTCCTTTAAAGCAGTGGTTCTCAACCTTCCTAATGCCATGACCCTTTAATACAGTTCCTCATGTTGTGGTGACCCTCATAAAATTATTTTTGTTCTACTTTATAACTGTAATTTTGCTACTGTTATGATTTGTAATGTAGATATCTGATATGTGTTTTCTGATGGTCTTAGGTGACCCCTGTGAAAGGGTCATTCGATCCCCAAAGGGGTCGCGACTCACAGGTTGAGAACCACTGCTTTAAAGGATATAGTTCTCCCCAACACAGAGGGCTTAAGCATTCTCTCTGTCTTTGATTTTTGACGTTTTAAGTATAATGTGCCTTGGAAAAGATCTTCTGGAGTCCAGGTAGCTAGGGGTCCTGTTTTATTTTTGAATTTGGGGTTCGAGATATTTTAATAGGTTTGGAAAGTTCTCATCCACTATTTGTTTAAGCTCTCTATAGAATTCTGTTCTGCATCTTCTGGTATTACTATTATTCTAATATTTTTCTTTCTAATGGAGTCAGATAGTTCTTGTAGAGTACTTTCATTTCTTTTGATGCTCAAGTTTCTCTCTGCTTCCTTTTGTGTTGTTTTTATATTCCGGTCTTTGATATCAATAATTATTTCCTCCATCTGGTCAGAGTTCGATTTATTGTGTTGTTTACCTCTGGAATATCTATTTGATTCTTTTTCATAGTTTCAATTTGTTCATTAAAATTGTCTTTATGTTCACAAGTTTTCTTCCTGAGATCATTTATCTATGTCTGGGTACTCTGCCAACATTCTTTCAACTCTCTGAGTGTCTTAAGAACTGCAGCCCTGAATTCTATGTCACTTAGATCATAGATTTTCAGATCTTTAAGTTCCTTTTCTGGAGATTTTTTTATTTTCTTTCTGAGTGGCTTTGAATCTTAAGGTACTCATTGTATTTGATGAGTTTCTTTTTCTGATCATGAGGACTTCTCCCCTGGTAGATATGAAGAGGTCTTTCTTTCTCTTCCCAGTTAATGTCATTGTAGTATCTTACAATATTATCTCTTGGTTATTAAATCTCCTATCTCTGGGACCTTTCCTGAAAGGTGGACTTATCTTTTTTTACCTAATTGCCTTTGTCTTGTTGTACCTCTTCTTTTGAAAAATGTGGTGGGCAACGGTGTGCTATGCTTCTAAAATCAGTGCAGAGAAAAGCTGCTGTGCTTGTGTTTGGGTGTTTTTCTGAGCTCTAATAATGGTTTCTGTGGGTGCAGGATTATTTTAAAGGACACAGGTTTGTTGTTGTTGTTGTTGTTTCAGCTGCCTATAAAGCAGACACTAGGTAGATTCAGGGGGGTAAGCTTTAGAAGAGATTTAAGGGAAGCAGCCAGTCTCAGTGTCTCTGGTTTCTGCCTGGGAGTGAGAATGGCTTGGGCTATGGCTGCTTTGTGTCCTGGAGTCACTTCCCTGGTTACTGGCTTTACTGCAACACAAGCCTGTTCATCAGGGATGCCCCAGCAAGCTGGGCATGGGCCAAATGCACTCACCAACTGTGCCTCTCATCTCTCTCCTAAGCTTATGTTTCACACAGGACCATGTTTTGTTCTAGTGAGTGTTTCCACAGCAGCCAACTCTCAGTTTCAAATTCACCCAGAGCTGATATCTGCTCATGAAGTCATGCTTCAGTTGAGGCCGTAATCTCACCCAGGGCAGCTCAGATTTTTTGTTTAGCTTCTAACCTGCCCTGGGGCTCAGCACTTTGGTTGGAATGCAAATGTGCTGTCAGTCAGATGGGATTTCAACTTTCAATTTCACAGGGATTCAGTGGCTCACACCTCTGCTCTTGTTGTTGCTTGGTCTCCAACCCACCCAGGACCATGTTTCTCCTGAGTCAGTGTCCCCTCGTTCTCATCTTACTCTTTCTTATGTCATCCCTGGGTCACATTCTGAAGACTTGTCTTTGCTCCACTTCTTCCCTCCTCTCCCAATTGGCCTCCTTTCTCTGACTTTCAGGTGTTTTCTTGCGATGCATGGATCTCTCAGTTGAGGTTGTGCCTCTCAGAGTTTCCCCCACTTATACCATTTGTTCAATTGTATTTTGTAGAAAAGCTTTCAAGGATCTCCTCTCTCATCACCATTTTAGGTCCTTTTTCCTGATTCTTGATCTTGAGTGTGCAGTTTTAGGAAATTATCAGTTTTTTATTACAGTTTTGTTAAATTTTTATAAAATTCAAGGGTATAATCTTAAATTTACCAGAAAATCGTAATTGTCATAGTCCATTCCATAAATCTCTTTGAGGGGAAAGTACTTTTGTAAAAGCATCAGAGTAATATGATGACTATCTATACATGTAAAAAGATTTAAAAGTGACCATAATTAAAAATGTGATGATAGTTTATTAAATAAAATTGAGAAGGAAATTCTATTATTTCTATGACAAACAACAATTTGAAAATAGAAATGTAAGTCCAGGATCCACAGAGAGTCCCAAACAAGATGAAATCAGAGAGGCCCACCTAAGACACATCATAATTAAAATGGCAAAGGGTATAGATAGAGACAGAATCCTATAAGTAGTAAGAAAAAGGCAGCTAGTTACTTACAAAATAGCTCCCATAAAAGTGTCAGCTGATTTCTCAACAGGGACTTTGCTAGCCAGAAAGATTTTCACAAAATATTTAAATTGATAAAGAGCAAGGGCCTACAACAAAGACTACACTACAAGTAAAGCTATATTTCATGAGAATGTAAATAAACAGAAAAAAAGCTGGAGTAGCAATACTTATATTAGACAAAATAGAATTTAAAACAAAGACAATAATAATAGACAAGGAGAAATATTACGTAATGATAAAGGGATCGATCCAAGAGGAGAAAATAAACTTCGGAAACATTTATGCACCCTATATAGGAGTATCTAAATATATAAAGTAAATATTGATGGGCATAGAGGGAGAGATAAAAAGTAATACAGTAATAGTAAGAGACTATTACATCCCATTGACACCAATTGACAGGAAATAAACAAGGAAACAGCATTTTTAAATGACACACTAGACCAGATAAATTTAATTGATATTTTCAGAGCATTTTACCCCAAAGCAACAGAATATAAATTCTTTCCAGGTGCACATGAAACATTTTCCAAGACAGACCACATGTTAGGCCTCAACACAAGTCTCAATAAGTTTAAGAAGACAGAAATTATATGAAGTTTCTACTCTAACCACAATGGTGTGAAACTGAAAATCATTTACAGGAAAAAAATGAAATACACACAAACAAATGGAAGCTAAATAAAATGCTATTAAACAATAAATGGGTTAACAATGATACCAAGGGAAAAATATCAATAGATACCTTGAGACAAATCAAAATGAAAACAACTTTAAATTTATGAGACACAGTGAAAGCAGTATTAAAATAAAAGTTCACAGCAGTACCACCCTACCTCTGGAAGCATAAATATCTCAAATAAATAATTTACCCCTATACCTAAAGGAATTAGAAAAAAAAAAAAAAAACCAAAAGTCAAAAGTGAGCAAAAGAAAGCAAGTAATAAAGATCAGAGCTGAAATAAAGAAAACAATACAAAACATAAATAAAACTTAGAGCTGCTTTTTTGAAAAAAAAAAAAAAAACAATATTGATCAACTTTGAACCAGACTCATCAAGAAAAAAGAGAAGAAACACCCAAATAATTAAAATTATAAATGAAAGAGAAGTGAGAACTGACATCACAGAAATACAATTTATTATGAGAATATATTATGAATAATTGTATGCCAAAAAATTGAACGATCTACAAGAAATGGATACATTTCTAGAAACGCAGTTTTCCAAGACTAAATCAAGAAGAAAAATAAATAATAACAGAATGATTACTGCTAACAAAATTGAATCAGATAGTTAAAGCTTTAAACAAACAAAAGTCCTAAATCACAAGGCTTCACAGGTAAATTTTACCAAACATTCAAAAAGTAATTAATACCTATATTTCTCAAACTATTAAAAATTTTTTCATTAAGAAGGATGGATCCCAAGCTTATTTTCTAAGGCCATTATTACCTTGATTCCAAAACCAGAAAATGACAATACCAAAAAAATTAAATTATAGGCCAATATCCCTGATGAATATAGATTAAAAAATAGGAAACAAAATATTAGCAAACTGAATTCAGCAATACATTAAAAATATCATACACCATGATCAAGTGGGATTTATCTCTGAGAGGCAAGGTGGGTTCAATAGCCACAAATCAATTACCATGAGAAACCAAATAAATAAAATGAAATGTAAAAATCATATAATCATATTAATAGATGCAGAAGAAGCATGTGACAAAATGTTCCATCTGTTCATAATAAAAACTCCCAGCAAAGTGAAAATTGACAGAATATACATCAACATAATATGACAAACACAAATCTAACATCATACTAAATAAAGAAAAACTAAGAGTGTTTTTTCTTAAGATCAGGAACAAAGATGGCCACTTTCACCACTTTTATTCAACATAGTATTGGAAGTCTTAGCCACAGCAATCAGATGAAAGAAAAAAAAATCCACATTGGAAGGGAATGAGTGAAGCTGTCATTATTTGCAGATGACATGATATTATATAGAGAGAACCCTAAAGATCCCATCAAAACACTACTAGAACTGATAAATTCAGTAAAGTAGCAAGACACAAAATTAATATTCAGATATTTGTTACATTTTCTATATACTAATAACAAACTATCAGAAAAAGAAATTTTTTAAAAATCTTATTTTTAGTTGCATCAGAAATATAAAATACCTAGGAATACATTTAGCCAAGGATATAAAAGTCCAGTACTCTAAAAATTGTAACATTGAAAAAAATTTGAAGAAAATACAAATAAATGGAAGCAAATACCATACTCATAGGTAGGAAAAGTTAACATTGTTAAAATGTCTATACTACACAAAGCGACCTATAGATTTAATGCAATCCCTGTAAAAATACCAATGGCATGTTTCACAGAACTAGAACAAATAATCATAAAAGATAAATGAAACCACAAAAGACCATAAATAGCCACAACAATCTTGAGAAATAAGAATAAAGGTGGAAGTGTCACAATACCTGACATCAAACTATACTAAAAGGCTATAGTAATCAAATAGCTTTGTACTGGTGTAAAAACAGACACGTAGATTAGTGGAGCAGAATAGAGAGTTCAGAAATAAACACGTGCCTGTATGACTAATTAATCTATGACAAAGTAGGTAAGAATACACAATGGGGTAAAGACAATCTATTCAATAGATTGTATTGGCCAGATACATGCAAATAATGCAAATATTATTATGCAAATAATAGAACTAGACTTCCTTCTTGAACCATATACAATCATAAACCCAGAATAGATTGCAGACTATTTAAAAATGTAATACCTGGGGAGTTCCCTGGTGGTCTAGTGGCTAGGCTCAGCACTCTCAATGCCAAGGCCTGGGGCTAATTCCCAGCTAGGGAACCACCAAAAAAAAAATGTAGTACCTGAAACTATAAAACTCCCAGAAGAAAACACAGGTAATAAACGCTCTGAAATTGTCCTTAGAATTTTTTTTCTGATATACCTCCTTAGGCAAAGGAAACAAAAGAAAAAAAGGAACAAATGAAATTTCATCAAGTTGAAAAGATTTTGCACAGCCAAGGGAACCATATACAAAACAAAAAGACAACCTGATAAGAGGTTAATATCTAAAATTTATAAAGAATTTATACAACTAAACATGAAATAAATCAAACAATCCAATTCAAGAAATGGGAAAGTAGACATTTCTACAAAGATGACATATAGATGGCCAATAGAAACATATAAAGATGCTCAATGTCACTAATCATCAAAAATTGCAAATTAAAACCTAATGAGATATACCTCACACCTGTCAGGATGGCTATCATCAACAAATCAATAAACAAGTGGTGGCAACAATGCAGAGAAAAGGGAACCTTCATAAACTGTTGGTGCAATCGTTAATTGTTGCAGCCACTGTAGAAAAGTATGGAGAATCCTCAAAAAATTAAAATAATTCTATCTTATGACCCACCAATCCCACTTTATGGTATTTATCTGAAAAAAATCTAAAACACTAATTCAAAAAGAAATATGCAATATGCACTCTTATGTTCATTGCAGCATTATTTACAGAGGCCAAGATATGGAAGAAACCTAAGTGTCTATCTATAGATGATTGGATAAAGAAGGTGTTGTACATATATGCAATGGAATATTACTCAGTCACAAAAAAATTACCATTTGCAACAATACACATGATCCTGGAGGGTATTATGTTAAGTGAAATAAGTTAGACAGAGAAAGACAGATACTATATGATCTCACATGTGTGAAATCTAAATATAATAAATGAACAAACAAATGAGGAAAGGACATATAGATACATGGAACAAACTAATGTTTGTCAGAGTGGAGGGGGTTTGGGGGCAAAGTGAAAAAGGTGAAGAGATTAAGAAGTACAAATTGGAGTTCAGCAAGATGACAACCAGAGAGGAGGTTCCTAAATCCTCTTCCGGATAATGCAATTAAACAGCTAGCCAGAATCCAACACGGGAAACCCTGAGTGATACAAAGACAACTGAGAAATCCACACATCACAAGTTAACACCTGAAGGTTAGAGAAAGGAGGGTGAGAAGGAGAGAAGGGAAGGAGCAGAGACAGATTGTGACCTGACCCCACTGTGGCTAATTGAAGGAATAGAAAGGAATCAAGAAACAGCATAATATAGGGGACGGGGAAGACCAAGCAGCAACAAGACTGGAAGCCAGAGTGGTGGGAATGCAGGGAGACCGTGACAGAGCTGAACCTAAGAGCAGCATATTAGAGACAAGGCCTGGGAGCTGAGCTCTGAAGCTCTACATAGCAAGGAAACTGAGCAGGGCATCTGAACTGCCCTAGGTGGGAATAGGGCCCCAGTTACAGCACCATGGCCTCCAAGGGGCATGCTTGCAAACATGGCCCAGGGTGATTACCATGGAAATAAATAGCTGAAACACAGCTTGTGGTAAAATGTTGGAGATAGGAGAAAAGTAGATTTGAAGGTATTCAACCCAATCAATGTGAATGTCCTCAGCCTGCATTCCATCGGCCTCTCCTGTCTCCTGCAGCTTCCCCAATGAAACACAGAAAACAGAGAAACTTCAGCTTGTACTTTTTTGGCCTCCTGCTTCTCCCGCAGCTTTCCCAATGAAGGGCAAAAGCAGAGAGACCTCGAACCACCACACCCCATCTCCAAACACCTCTCTTTCACCAACACTTGCCCCCTAGTGCCACCTAGTGTCTGCTGTACAGCAAGGCACCACAAAAATACTAATAAAAAAATAAAGTGATCTCCTGGGCTCTGCTGGAAATAAAGCCCTCATGCTGAAGAAAAAGGACACAACAGACAATATGACAACCTTAGTATTTAAAACTGCTCAAAAGAAGATGTAAAATCTCCAGAAAAAGATCTTATAGATCTAGAAATTTATGAACTGAGTGACAGAGAATATATAGTAAACATTCTAAAGGCTCTCAGAGAAATGAAAACATATTGGCAGAATACCATAACTGAGATGAATGTCTCAAAAGGGAAATTCATGAAGAAAAGGAACATTTTAACAAAGAAATTCGAAACATAAGGAAGAATGAGATGGAAATTGGAGACATAAATAATAAAAGAAATGAGAAATGAAATAACTGCCATGGAAAACAAGGTCAACAAGACGGAAGAAAGATTTAGTGATATTGAAGACTGGAAGATGGAAACATCTCCGAAAGAGGAAGATAGGGAATACAGAACCAAAAGGATTGAAAGAACTCTACAAGCACTATCGGACTCCATGAAACAAAACAACATCAGGATAATAGGATTGGAAGAAGGAGCAGAGTACTCTACAGAAAGCATACTTAAACAAATAGTAGACAAGAATTTTCCAAACCTATGGAAAGATCTGGAACCCAACATTCAAGAAGAAAATAAGTCCCCTAGATACCCGGAACATAGCAGATCTTCTCCAAGACACATTGTACTGATAATGTCAAAAACCAAAGACAAAGAGACAATTCTCAAGGCAGCCAGGAAAAATAACACTATAACCTTTAGAGGTAAAACCATCAGGCTAGCATCAGACTTCTCAGCAGAAACTCTACAAGCCAGGAGGGAGTAGAATCAAATAATCAAACTATAAAAGAGAGAAACTTCCAGCCAATAATAAGTTATCCAGCAAAATTATCCTTTACATATGAAGGAGAAAGAAGGACCTTCTTAGACACAAAAAAGCTGAGGGAATTCACCAGTATGATACCAGCACTTCAAGAAATACTGAAGGAGGCTCTTCAACCTGAAACAAAACATCAGAATAAATGGAATAAAGTTGGGAAAACAAAAATTTTAGGTGGTGAACTTATTATACATCAAGTTGACAATGCACTGTAGAATTGTATGCCTGAAACCTATGTAATCCTTGCTAACAGATGTCACCCCAATAAGTCTAACAATAAAAATGAATTAAAAAAAAATTTAAAAGGAAGTAATGATTGTAGAAAATCCTTATATAGCAATCATCACTCTAAATGCCAATGGACTGAACTCACCAATAAAATGACACAGAGTAGAAAACTGGATTAAACAAAAACCATCCATATGTTGTCTCCAAGAGACACACCTCAGCCATAAGGATGAACACAGACTCAGAGTGAAAGTATGGGAAACAATTCTCCAAGCAAATTGTAATCAGAGAAAAGCAGGAGTTGCCATACTTATATATGATGAAACAAACTTCAGGTTAAAAAAGATAACGAGAGACAAAAATTAACATTACATAGGGATAAAAAGCAAAATACAAAAACAAAGAAACTTGACACTAATTAATATATATGTTCCCAATCAGGAAACACCTAAATATACAAAACAACTATAAACAGATCTGAAAGGAGAAACTGACAAAAACATAATTATTGCAGGAGGCCTAAATACCCCCTTAACATCCATGGACAGATCATTCAAACAGAAAATAAGTAAGGAAATATCAGTTCTAAATGACACAGTACAACAAGTGGACATAATTGATATTTATAGGACACTTCATCCAGGAAAAAACCACTATACCTTCTTTTCTAGTACATGTAGAACAATCACAATGAGAGACCATGTGCTGGGACATAAAAGTAGCCTCAGCTAATTAAAGAAGATTGATATCATACCAAGTGTATTCTCAGACCACAAAGCAAAAAGTCACATATACCTAGAGATTAAACAACATCATATTTAAAAAATGACTGGATCAAAGAACAAATAAAAGAAGAGATTAAAAATACATAGAAACTAATGACAATGAAAATACAATATATCAAAATTATGGGGACACATGAAAGCAGTAATAAGAGGGAAATTTATATCAATATAGGCCTATCTTAAGAAACAAGAAAAATCACACGTAAACTTCCTAATATTCCATCTTAAAGAACTAGAAGAACAATAACAGAAAACACCCAAAGGTAGCAGGAGGAAAGAAATAATAAAAATAAAAGCAGAGCTAAACAAAATTGAGAAGAGAAAGACAATAGGAAAAAATTATTGATACAAAGAGCTGGTTCTCTGAGAAAGTCAACAAAATTGACAAACCTGTGACTAGACTAACCAAAGGGCAAAATTCAAAATTAAAAATGAAAGAGGAGAAATTACCACTGATACCACAGAAACACAAAGGAATTATCAGAAAATATTATAATGAGCTTAATGCCACTAAATTTAACAACCTAGAAGAAATGGACAAGTTCTTAGAAACTTATAGCCTACCTAGACTGAACCAACAAGAAATGGATAATCTAAATATACCAATAAATAGTAAAGAAATTGAAATGACTATCTACAACCTTTCTAGACCAGATGGCCTCCGACCAGATGGTTTCACCAACCAATTTTATGAAGCATTCAAAGATAAATGCCTATCCTCCTCAGACTTTTCAAAAAAAAATGATGAGACAATACTTTGTAACTCATTCTATAAGGCCAACATTACCTTAATACCAAAGCATGGTAAACACAACACAAAGAAAGAAAACCATAGACCAATATCTCTGATGAAAACAGATGCAAAAATTCTAAACAAAATACTAGCAAATAGAATACAACAATACATAAAATGAATATACATCATGGTCAAGTGGGATTCATCCCAGAAGCACAAAGATGGTTCAAAATGAAAATCAATCAATGTGATACACCACATAAACAAATTAAAAGATAAAGACCAGATGATCTTATCAATTGATGCAGAAAAACCATTCAACAAGCTACAACATCCACTTATGATCAAAACACTTAATAAAATGGGTATAGAAGAAAAGTATCTAAACATAACGAAAGCCATATATGACAAACCCTCAGCTATTACCATACTAAATGTGGAAAAGCTGAAGCCTATTCCCCTAAAGTCAAGAACAAGACAAGGATGCCCCCTGTTACCACTGCTATTCAATATAGTACTGAAAGTTCTAGCCAGAGTAATCAAGCAAGAGAAAAGAAATTAGGAGAGAAGAGATCAAATTGTCACTATTTTCAGATGACATGATCCTTTATATAGAAAATTCCAAAGACTCCACCAGGAAACTAATAGAAACTATAAACAAATACTTTAAAGTAGCAAGATACAAAATCAATGTACAAAAGTCAACAGCATTTTTATATACAAACAAATCCTCAGAAAACAAAAATGAAAGCTTCGATACCTTTTGCTATCATAACAAAAGAATGAAGTACCTGGTAATTAACTTAACAAAGAATGTGCCGAACTTACCCACAGAAAATTGTAAGACACTTTTGAAGGAAATTAGAAAGGACACAGAAATGGAAAAATATTTTGTGTTCATGGATAGGAAGACTTAACATTGTTAAAATGGCCATATTACCCAGAGCAATTTCCAGACTTAATGAAATTCCCATAAAATTTCACAATCATATTTTCATGAAATAGATTTAAAAATTATCAGATTTATATGGAACCACAAAAAAACTCAAATTGCCAAGGCAATACTCATAAAAAGAATAAACTGGTGGTATCACACTCCCCAAATTCAATTTATAGTACAAATCCTCAATAATCAAAACAGTTTTGGTATTGGCAGAAAAAGATACACAGACCAATGGAATAGAATTGAAAACCCAGAAATAAATCCACAAATTTATGGGCAAATAATTTTTGATAAAGGAGCAAAATAATATGCAATGGAAAAAAGACAGCCTCTTCAATAGATGGTGCTGGGAAAACTGGAAGAAAACATCAAGAAGAATAAACCTGAGTTGAGAACTGTCATCATACTCTAAAATTAACTCAAAGTGAATTAAAGACCTCCATATCAGACCTGCAACAATAAACTGTATAAAAGAAAACATTGTTACTAAACTTATAGACCTAAGGCTTAAGGAAGACTTCATGAATCTGACCTCCAAGGCAAGGGTAGTAAAAGCAAAAATAAATGAATGGGACTATATCAAACTAAAAAACATCAGATAAGGGTCTAATATATAAAATATATAAAGAACTAGTATGACTCAACAATAAAACAAAAAAACAACCAAATTAAAAAGTGGGCAGAGGGCCTAAACAAACAGTTCTCCCATGAAGAAATAAAAATGACCAATAGTCATATGAAAAAATGCTCAACCTCATTAGCTATTAGGAAAATGCACATCAAAACCACAATGAGATACCACCTCACACCTGTTAGTAAGGCTATTATCAACAAGATAAGGAATAACAAGTGCTGGAGAGGATGTGGAGAAAAAGGAACTCTATCACACTTTTGGTGGGAATGCAAATTGGTACAACCACTATGGAAGATGGTGTGGAGATTCCTCAGAAAATTGGGAAAGGAGTTACCGTTTGACCCAGCAGTCCCCCTTCTGTGTATTTACCTCAAAAACTTGAAAACTTTAGTCCACAAAGACTTATGTACCCCAACGTTCATCACAGTGCTATTTACAGTGGCCAAGACATAGAAACAACCAAAGTGCCCTTCGATAGATGACTGCATAAAGAAGCTGTGGTACATATACACAATGGAATATCACTCAGGTATAAGAAAAGATGAAGTACTGCTATTTGCGACTAAATGGATGGACCTAGAGATCATTATGCTAAGTGAAATAAGCCAGACAGGAAAAACCAAGAACCAAATAACTTCATTCATATGCAGAATATTACACTGAAAGCAACAAAGAAAAAACAAACAAACAAACAAACAAAATGACTATGGACCCTATCAATAGTTTAATTGTCATTTGGGGGCATGGCAGGAGGGGTTGGAGAAAGAAGAAGTGGGTGGGAGAGGAGTGAGTGGGAGCCAAATACATGGAAAAAACTCACACTGGCTGGTGAACATATAATGCAACAAATAGACAATGCACTGTGGAATTGTACACCTGGAACCTATGTAATTCTTGCTAACCAATGTCACCCCAATAAGTTTAAAAATCAAAATGTATTTTTATATATTAAAAAAGAAGTACAAATTGATATTTACAAAATGTAAGAAGGACATAAAGTATAGTATGGAGAATATATTCAATAATACTGCAACAACTATTTATAGTGCCATCTGGGTACTAGGCTAATCAGGAGGATTACTGCATAAATTATATAATTTTCTAACTACTATGAGGTACACCTGAAAGTAATATAAAATAATATTAAATGTACAGTGTAATTTTTAAAATTAATTAAAAAGATCAGAAACAGACTCATAGATACAGAGAACAAACTAATAGTGGTCAGATTTGGTGGTGGGTGTGGTGAGAAACCAAGTGAAACAAATGAAGGAATTAAGAAATGAATTAAAAAAAAAAAAGAAGAACAAATTGGCAGTTATAAAATAGTCATAAGGATGTAAAATACAACATAGGGAAAATAGTCAATAATATTGTAATAACTATATAAACAGCCACATTGGTACTTGACTAATTTCGGTAACCATTTTATAAATCATATAAATGTGTAACCACTATGCTGTACATCTGAAATTAATATAAAACAATATTTAATGTGAAATCTAATTGAAAAAAGAGTAAAAAAACAATTTACGATATTAACTAGTGTTATGATTGATAACATTATATCAGGATATTTTAGATCTAGAATATTATATATAATTTGTGGAACAATTGCATCAATTACATAATTTTGTGCAAATAGGACCTAAAATAGGTTTAGTATCTCTTCTTATTTGACACTGCTTCTCATGTAATTTAACATGTCAAATAAGTCTAATTAGTATAACATTCTTTTTTTATAAGGACAGAAAATATATTTTTGACATATCTCAGGGATCCTCTTTAAAATCTCAAAGTTATTTTAGGTAAAAAATACTTTATTTAAAATATTACTATGGTAAATTTGTAAAAAATTATAAAAACTTTGAATACTTTATTAATATACTCTTTGTTATTATTCAACTAAAGTGACTAAGACTTACAAGGCAAACACAGAATGTTACATAGGTGTTTTTAAAAGGAGCTTTTCAGGTGTATAATTCTATACTACATCATCTATGTGTTGCAATGTGTGCTCACCATTCAGAGTCAATTCTCCTTCCATTATCATATATTTGGCTCCCCATCCTTTCTCCACCATCCCCACCTGAAACCTATATAATTTTACTAACCAATGTCACCCCAATAAATTTAATATAAAAGAAAAGATTATATTTGTAAACTTATTTCTGGGTTTTTATTCTGTCCCATTGATGTGTGTGTCTGTTCTTCCACCAATACCAAGCTGTTTTGAATATTGATGTTTTGTAGTATAGATGGAAATCAGGAAGTATGATGCCTCTAGGCTTATTCTACTTTTGTAGAATTGCTTTGGTGATTCAGGGTGTTTTGTGTTTAATTTTTGACAAAGGAGTGAAAAATATACAATGAGGAAAAGAAAGCCCCTTCCATAAATGGTGCTGAGAAAATTGGAAAACCACATGTAAAAGAGTGAATGTGAGCTGCAAACTGTCACCATATACCAAAATTAAATAAAAATAGATTAAAGACCTCCACATAAGACCCAAAGCAATAAACTGCATTGAATAAAACATCGGTACCAAACTTACAAACCTCGGGTTCAGGGACTTCATGAACCCGACCTCAAAGGCAAGGGAAGTAAACGCAAACATAAATAAATGGCATTATATCAAATTAAAAGGTTCTGCACAGTAAAAGAAACTACCAAAAAAGCAAAGAGAATACCAATGAAATGGGAAAACATATTTGCAATCAGTGACTCTGATAAGGGATTAATATCTAAAATATATAAAGAACTCCTACAACTCAACAAACAAAAAACAAACAATCCAATTTATAAAATGGGCAGAGAACCTTAACAGACACTTCTCCCAGGAAGACCAAAATATACTGAATGGCCAAAATATACTGAAAAAGAGCTCAGCTTCTTTAGGTATTAGGGAAATACAAATGAAAACCACAATGAGATACCAGCCCACACCTGTGAGAGTGGCTATTATCAAAAAGACAAGTAATAACAAGTGTTGAAGAGATTGTGAAGGATAGGAAAGCTTCATACACTGGTGGTGGGAATGTAAACTGGTATAACCACTGTGGAGAACAGTATGGAGTTGCCTCAGAAAACTAGGAAGAGAATTGCCATATGATCTGTCAATCCCTGTTCTAGGTATCTATTCAAATAACTTGAAAACCTCGGTCCACAAAGGTATGTGCACCCCAATGTTCATTGCAGCGTTGTTCACAGTGGTCAAGTCACAGAAACAACCAAAATGTCCTCTGATAGATGACTGGATAAAGAAGTTGTAATACATATACACAATGGAATACTACTCAGCTATAAGAAAAGATGAAATAAGGCCATTTATGACAACATGGATTGATATTGAGATCATCGTGCTAAGTGAAATAATTCAGATAGAAAAAAAACAAAAACTACATGATTCCACTCATATGTGTAACATGAAGTTGAAAGCAGCAAAGAAACAAAACTCATGGACACAGTCAATAATTTAGTAGTTACCTGAGGGTAAGGGGACAGAGGGGTGGAGGAGAAGGGACAGGAACACAAATATATGGTGATGGAAAAAGAACTGACTCTGAGAGATGGACACATAATACAACACATAGATTATGCATTGTAGAATTGTACACCTGGAACCTATGTAACTTTTCACTAATCAATGTCATCCCAATAAATTTAACAATAAATTCTTAAAAAATATTTGAAGGAAACAAAATAACAAAAACTAAAAAATAGCTTTCATAAAGACCTTAAGTAATCTTTCATAAAGATTACTAGAGAAGATTCAGTTCTTCCAAGTAATACAAATCCTGATAAAGATATCATAATGCACAGGAATTTATTTTGGTAAGGCACACAAGTCTTTACTTTGCAGGTAGAATACCAAAAAGGTAAAGAAAAACCTTTCATAATTTTCTTTCAAAATCAGACCAATAACCTAAGTAAACTTTTTCCTTTTAACAAATAAAAGAGTTATGTTTTTATTTTGTATAGGCATACTATTAATATTATAGGTTACTGTCAAAATTTCTATAATAAATTTATTCAATTTTAGTGGGCTTGACTATATAAGCTATTTGCTTTTTCCCTCATTCTCCCTCTTTCTCCATATTTCTTCCTGATTTTTATATTCATTTATTTTTGTCCATTATTCCCTTTTTTCTCATTCTGAAACAGTCAATTATTCTAATTTAAAACAATACTATTCCTTTAAGAAAAATGCACTTGCATATCTCATGCCTTTTCTTACCAAATGCATTCTACTTTCTCTGTAGGAGAAGCAACTCTTGTTTTCCTTATTTTTAGTAGTTTTAATTACACACATTGACTAGAATTTTTAACCCTTAAAAACCTAAACTTCTAGTGAAAACTAAGAAGTAAGAAACTGTACTGTTTGTTACATCAGAATTTTGTTGATTGGCAAATTTATGATACATTTTTTAATCTTAAGAAACCAATTCTTCCTCATAGTACATTTTTAATGTGGTACAAAACATGTTTATTAGCAGACCCAAATATCTTTAGTTCCTCTATGACAAGAAGTCAAAAGTAAATAAAGCTACAGTAAGTTATTAATATTTTAATATTTTATCTTACTTGGAAATTGTTGAAATCCCATCTCATGTGTGCAGTCTTTTGACTCCCATCAAGAGACAGTCACTCAGCCTCTGCCAGACTTATTATCCTGTATGAGAATATCTCCTTGTCTAACTTTCTTAGTACTCCTTTGTCTTTACTTAAAGTGTGTGCATTATGCCCACCAGACTGGAATACAAGCAAATGAAGATATTAAAGGTATCTTTTCCAGCACAAGAAATAGACAATATAGACTTTTGAAAATATCTACTGAAAATGAGAAACTTGTGATTAGATCATGTAGTCAGCCTTCTGATTCCTGGGATAAGGATTATGATTCTTTTCTTTTACCTCTGTTGGAGGAAAAACATGCCACGTATTATTAAGGTTAAATTCTCAGAATGCCCAAGGATATAAACTGATATTCATTGCATGGTCTCCAGATCATTCTCATGTTTATTAAAAAGTTGTATGCAACAAAAAGTGCAAATCTGAAAGAGGAGTTTGACGGTGGCCACATTAATGATAAAGTATTTGCGATAGTAAAGAAAGATAGTATCATTATGTGGATACAAAATATAATTGCTGTCACAATTTTCTCCTGTTCCATTGACTGCAACTGAGGAAGAATCATAACAGATTAAAATTAGTGATGTAAAAACTGACATGGGTGTGGACACTAAGCATCAAACACTGCAAGGAGTGACATTTCTTAATTTTTTTTTGTGGGGATAATGGTTCATTTTCTTTTTTTTTAAATTCATTTTTATTGTTAGACTTATTGGGGTGACATCTGTTAGCAAGGATTACATAGGTTTCAGGCATACAGTTCTACAGTGCATTGTCAACTTGTTGTATAATAAGTTCACCACCTAATGTGACTTCTCTTTCCATCACCTTATATTTAGCTTCCCCCCCTCCTCTCCCACCCCCTCCCCTTTCTCCC
>PVJL010006000.1:0-17455 GCA_004026885.1 Lyroderma lyra | reverse complement strand
TTAATTTTTGAGAAACTTCATACTTTGGAAAAATTGAATAGATGTTCAAATATGTGCAATTTGAAATAGATATAAAAAATGAAATTATAATTTTGGCCAACTTAATAAAGAACTAAAAGATTTTCCAAGGAGAATTCCAAAGGATTCAGCACATTATCATTTCTTTCTGTATAAACATTCCCATGAAATAGAGTATTGGGAGACCATAGTTTTTTTATTCAATGCCTAAATACACACACAGTATAAGAGAATGGATGCTGTATTCTAGCTGTAGGAGCCCTCTGCTATAAATTGTAGAAAGACAACTACAAATTGATGCCATCAGAAAGACTAAGAAAGACAAGGGGGATCAGTTGACTGCAGACTCCTTTTATGAAGAAATACACCCCAAGCAGCATGCACATAAGCAAAGTTTTGCAAAACCAAAAAATCCTGCAGGAAAGAGATGTATATGAAAACTAATTAGGAGTATAGCTGAAACTTTAGCAACTACTGATTAATATCATTATATTAAGTATTACAATATTTGTTTTTAAAGTCCAGCTTTTAATACAAGAGAACTGAAATCATGTTGTTATATAGTATGAGAAAAATTGTACTATTTCAAGAATAGCCCTTTTCATTTCTATGTGGCTTCAATATTAATGGTATAGAAGTCTCATAATTTTTATTTTTGAGTTAAAATTACAAAATACATCAACATATTGATGTTTAATTTTGTCACACTGTTTTTATAGATTGATGATTTCACACTTTTATATAATTTTTAGTTTTATACAGTTATGACAATATCGGAAAATCTAACATCTAAAAGTAAGATATACTTCTTACTATGCTTTAGTGAGACATCAAACTTTTTTCTTTAAGGACATCAGAAAGACCTTAAAATATTTATACTACTTAATGAATATGTTAAAGACAAAGTTAAATTATTTCCTAAGAGGAAGACTTAGTGTGCCTAAGAGGTGGAAAGTTGCTTACTCCAAAGAGCACTGCTAACTCTTGATGTATAATAAGTTCACCACCTAATGTGACTTCTATTTCCATCACCTTATATTTAGCATCCCCCTGTTTCTAATGACATTGAAAGACATTAAAATAGCTTTAGTTCATTTCCTTTTTAGTATTTTAAAATTCTTTATTTCAAAAATAAGTCATTTCCTTATAAGTAGTGAAGCCAAGTATGTATGTTCAGTTGAATATTAAATTAATATTCAAAATAAAAGAAAATTAAAGTCAACAATGTTGAAAACATTTTAAACATCAAGACTGATTTCTCTACAAAATCATACATTTATAGACAAATTGTGTTTTTTATCACTTTCATTCAGATTTAATAAAATTTTTCTAAGATCCTAGTACTTATCAACCTAACACAGACAAACACTTAAGAATCTTTTTTCAAAATACATTTCACTGTTTTCTAAAGTTTTGCATTTTCAGCTACAGTCTACAGAGATTTTGAGCCTTATTTTTCTTTGATACCTGTAATAGAGAGACCTAGAACACTTTATCATGTTTGATCTGTTAAACCTGCTGCAAGTGCCATAACTTGGAAGTGTTTTCTAAGTGAACTGTGGGGATTCAGGATTTAGAAATTGTTTAATCTAAACTTTATGCTGCATAAAACATTTATCAGAAATGCATATTTTATAGTATAAAATATAAAACATTTTTACACATTATTATCTAAGGTGATATATGCACCTTTCAGAAATTCCCTGTGTTCAAGTAAAGTGTATTAGAATAATCAGAGGTTGACAGAGTTTTTCTAGAATTGAGAGTATTTGTGTGAGGTTTTGTTTGTTTATAAATAACCATAATATTTATACATGCAAAATAATCTACAGTGATATTGCATTTGTTTACTAATAATAATACTTTAAGTTTTTCCATGGGTGCACATGTGGACACTTGTAAATTAGTGCATTGACCATCCTGGAGTTATGTTGCAGACCGTAGCTGAAGCTGTTCTTTTTAGTCAGGAAGAATGTTGACTTATTATGAAGGTATAAAATAATTGAGTAGTGAAGATTTTTCTGTACCTTTCATGTGCAATCATACACTAAATTCCACTACAGTACATTAAAGTAAATAGAGGTTCCAGAATATAGATGTGATTATATAATCTTAAACTACTATTATTAAACCAATGATTGTCCATTGATTGATAAATGGATAAACAGGAGGTGTTACCTATATATAATGGGATATTTTTCAGCTATGAATGGTAATGGTTTCTTGCCACCTGTGGTGGCATTGATGGACCTGGAGGGTAATGTGTTGTGGAGTATGTCAGACAGAAAAAGACAGATGTGATGTGATTTCACTTATATGTAGAATCTCAAGAACAAAATAAACAACAAACCAAACAGAAACATACTCATAAATATAGAGAACACTTAATGGCTGCCAGATAGGAGAGGGGTTGGGGTGAGTGAAAAGGAAAAAGAACTGAGGAGTACAAATTTGTTGTTACAAAGTAGTCATGGGCACGTAGGGTATAGTATAATAAATATAGTAAAAAAATATTATAATAACCATGTACGGTATTAAATAGGTACTAGATTTATCGGAGTGATAGATGGGAAGACAGTTGTGGGGCAGAGTGGAAAAGGTGAAGGGATTAAGAGGTAAAAATTGGTAGTTACAAAGTAGTTATGACTATTAAAGCAAAACATAGGGAATATAGGCAATAATACAGTAATAACTATGCATACTGCCAGATGGGTACTAGACTAGTCAGAGAGATTATTTCTTAAATTATGTAAATGTCTAACCACTGTACTGAAATTATACTACTATACACCTGAAATTAATATAAAATAGAATTGAATGTCAACTGTAATTGAAAGTTTTTAAAAATAAGAAAAAGAGAAAAGGGCATAAGAGGTTCAAATTTCCAGGTATGAAATAAATAATTCATGGGGATGTAGTGTATAGTAAAGGAATATAGTCACTAATATTGTGGTAGTATGGTATGGTGTCAGATGGTTGCTGGACTTATTACAGTGGTCCCTTGTTTAGGTATATAAATGTTGACTAACATCTGAAACTTATATAATATTGTATGTTAGCTATATTCTAATAAAAAATATTAAAAAAAAACATTGACAAGCAAAAGATTGTCAGTGTGTTCTAGATCTGATCATCAGGAAATCAGGCCTATCATAGAACTGTTTTTCATAAAAAGAAAAATCATTGGAGTTCATGGAATCTAATTAAATTTACTGAGTGAAAAAATTAATTTCAAATGAAATTTTTTTCAATAGTAATGTTATAGTGGAGAATAACCTGGCCAATGCCACCTTAACCAAGTAATTAGAGGTAACATCACTGGTAATTAGACATGTGGATATCTATACTTCCTGATACAAGGCAGTGAAAATGGCATTCCATCACTTCTTGGTAAAAGGTGCTTAACTACAAACTAATCATGAGAAATTTTGAAGGAAGTCCATAGGTTAGTTACTAGTATTGTATCAATATTATTGTGTTGGTTGAGCTAATTGCATTATAGATTCATAAGCTGTAAACCTTTGGGAAATCTGAATGAAAGACATGTAATGCCTCTGTGTGCTACTTTTGCAACTTTTTGTACCCTGATATCATAATTAAAAGTAAGAAAAAACAAACATTTCTATTAGGCTTTAAAATTTGTCTTCAATTAGACCAAATTCTGACCATAAATTTTCTTAATAATTTTTTTTCAAATATCTTATTAGGTTTTAGCAAGGGCAGAAACTAATTATTTCTCAGTATTAAATGGTTTTAATGAAGTAAACTTTGATTCATTTTGTCTTAGAAACTTTTCCATTCCAATCAAAGATTCATTTACTGCCTTTGAGAATTTTGGGATTTCTATTCTCTAGAGTATGTCATGAATTGATATGTGTAACTTATCTAGGTTAAAAATTTGCCACTGTGGCACTGTAATTCAAGATTATTTTTGATGAGGTTAACCCATTTATTCAGAAAAACATACTCTTCTGAGCTCATAATTTTTATACATATACGTAACTGCAGTTGCTAGTGGAAGAGTTCCACACTGATTAGAATTGAGGAATACTTTTTCTTCTTTTTTCCTTAAAACAAAATTTAAAATTTTACCTACCTGAGACATCACATTCAACCATGACCAGTTTAAGTCAGACCCAATATGACACTGGACCCAGACCAGATTAAATTAGACCCAGTCCAACTCTATACCCAGACTGGACAAAGAAATGCTCAAATAAATTTGGAGAGCCCATAACACTAATGACTTGGAGCTCAGATATCTGAGAAGTACTTACCCATGTACTTCGGGAACAGCCACATAGCAGGAAGCACAAAAGACTCAGTGAGTACCTGTGCCTAGTTGCTCATTGCTCCTGGAGGTTATTAGGATTGATGGCAGTGACTAGACAACCTTGGGTCTCACTTCTGACACCAAATCTGTTAAAATATGAACTGAAACACTTAGAAAGAGAAATGATTCTGGATGAAGAATACGTGATACAACACATAGACAATGTATTGTAGAATTGTACACTTGGAAATTATGTAATTGTTACTAACCAATGTCACCCCAATAAATTTAGCAATAAAATTTTTTCAAGAGTTTATTTGAAAATAAATTATTTAAATTGGGCAATACCAGAACAAAAATGGTTAAGAGCACTCCACCAACAGGAGCTAGGGGAGCAAGTGGTTTTTATAGAGAAGGCGCAGAGGCATAAAATTTTTTACAGAAAGCTGTCCAAGAGAATGATTTAGTCTAAAGCCAAAGTTCCAGCCTAATTTTAGTTACCTGTGAATAATTAAGAGAAATATTATCTTCCTCTGATGAACAGACATTTTGTATTATCTAGTGGAAATTGGCCTGGAATGTGTCAGCCACCAAATAATACTGAATTAGAAATATCAACTGTAGTTCTTCTAGTGAAGCAGGTTGAATAATGGATAAACAGGCACACCCCACTATCTAAAGATAACATAAAAGAAAAGAAACACACCCAGATTTTTCTTAATATATCAGTTGATATAATAAAAGTCAGATAAAACTCAGGGTTTAGGGCAAAGCTGATATGTATAAATGCTCAGGTTGTTCACTGCCCAAAGATGTTCCATCTCAGGGAACACTTTTCACATTTTGAATAGATACTAACTTATATGAGAAGGGGGCAGGGAACTTGGAGATTCTACACCTCTCAACCAAGATGTAAAGCAAAAGAGGAGAGCACAATTCTATGTAAACCCACAGTGGTACATACAACCACTCACGAACTTGAGACAGCATTCATGCCCAGACTCACTGGCAAACACACATGTGTGAAGCTGTACTTTTTCCTGCTGTACTTCATATGTGTCTCCTGAGGTTGCTTTTCTCTCCTTTTCATCACTCTCAATGTCTGGTTCTAACCTCCCAGAAATATTCCAAACTGAAACAGTTGCCTTATCTGCGATCAGATAGAGGGACTTAAAATATGAACACTTCCTACTGAATGTGTGCCTTGGCATCTCTCCAGAGTGTACGTGAGCTGGCAAAAGTTATGAGCATATTTGTACACTCAGCCAGGGCTGTTTCCTCCACATGGGGTTGCCATATATGGTTGTTCAGTTTTCACAATAATATACTAACTTATTTATTTTTACTTGAAGAAGATAGATCTTTTTAAAATTTATACAATGTCTCTAACTGAATGGCAAAGTCATGTACTGTGAAGAACTAAGGGAGAAATGGAGCTGAAGAGGATGGTTAAATATGTTTCATGGGTATATTTTTCAAAATGATTATCTCTTTTCTTCAGCGTCATTCAGTAGTAATAATTTATTTCTGTGCACTTACTATATGTTATGTAAAGAAGATGCAGAAAACAGTAAAGCATAGGTTCTATTCTTGAGGAATTTATAGTTTGGGATTATAAAATGCAGTGAACAGAATTGTGCCACTTAACTTTTATAAGAAATTTTACATAAATCAGTAAACTTTTGGCCTTGCACTCCTACATCATGCAATTATATATTTTACATACAATATATGAGTTAAGGTTACAAAATGTGAGATTTTCAAATGATCAGAATTAAGTATGGTTGGTACACTATACAAATTTGAAGAGATGACTTAGAGTTGTGGAACACAATGGCATTTTGACAGTCCTGAAAACTCACTTGTAAAAACCTAAAAAATGAAATAATCATGTCCTGAAACACTAAGTCTTAAAAGTTCCCTGGACATATAGAATGATTTGTTCCCATTAATGTACATGTGTCTAGTATGTGAAAGATACTTTTAATTCAGAATGACTTCCTTTGACTAATTCACCGATGAAGGCATGATATTGATTTCAATGAAATAATCACCACTTGAAGGAGTTCAGACAGTACCTATATTCCCAGACTACATTTAATTTTCCTGACCATAGAAAGTCATAAATTGACCTTGGAGTGGAGTTGAGAAAGGTATCATAAGTGGTATCACATGTCAGTGTGGCCAATTTTGAGGATATCATGAGAGTCAACCTTACTATAGCAGGAACTGGTCATTTTCATAATCATTATAGTAGGGTCATAATCAAGGTCAAGGTGCACCATACCAAACCTTTGTGACAGAGTTATATATTAGGTATTAGGAGTTTAAGGTACAGGCATGAACTTCCTTTTGATGACTACCCTGTATTAAGGTCAGAACTGAGGACTACATGTTCCTGAGAGAAGTGCAGATAGGCTAAATAGCTCCTGACAATAAAAGGGACTGAAAGTACATGTCAGAAAGGAGGGTGTTGGTGTGAAAGCCCACACATATACACTCAGGAGTTTACTTTTGCATTTTTTTATTTTTAAAGATTTTTGTTAAAATATAGCTAACATAGAATATTATATTAGTTTTAGGTATACACCATATTCATTCAACATTTATATACCTAAAGAAGTGCCCATGATGATAAGTCCAGCAATATGATTCCAACTTTTCTTTTAGGAAGCTCCATAGTTTTTCATTTCTTTTTAAAAGTACCATTCCCTTCTCTTTCCATCTGAAGCCTATAAATTTTTCAAGGCAGCTCAACTACCTGCCATATTCTTCACATGCCATCTTTCACTTACTCAATCATTCATTCCATCAACAAATATCTAATTTTTGTTATTGAGTTATCTACTGCAGATTTCTATAGCTGGAAGTAATCTATGTTTTCTGAATCCTTTTAGCAATTTTTTGTACCTTCTTTATGGCATTTATCATATTTGGACTATGATTTTTATGGCAAACACTTATCCTTCATAAGCACCATAAAGGTAGAAACCATGCTTATTTATCTTTGTATACTTTACAATAACCTAAACATAACTGGTACAATGTTCCCTGGAGCCCCTGAGAAACTCCAAAACTTCCTTATTTTTCTTGTTCCAAATTTATTTCCAGAATATAGTAGGAGAGTCACTGTGTCAAACACAGCCACAATCCTTGGCGAATACATTTCTCATGAGGTCCACATTTATTAGAAGGAACAATTTGTAAATGTTTTGTACTTCACAAAAATAACACTTCTAAAACATATCTTCAGTTTTTTAGCAGTTATAACCACACCAAAATGACCAATTAGAGTCAAGATTTCAAATAGGCCAAAGGTACACCTGTGTTAAATGGACAGTAAGATTCCAAAGATGGAATAATATTTTCCCTTTGTAATATATTACCCAGTGTTTTATTTTCATTTAAGTTCAACATTTTATTTTACAATTACAGTTAACATACAATATTATATTACCTGCAGGTGTACAAGTTAGTGATTACACATTTATATAACTAACAAAGTGATCATCCTGATAAATCCAGTATCCATCTGACACCATACATAGTTACTACAATACTACTACATTCCCCATGCTATAATCTACATCTCCATGACTATCTTGTAACTACCAACTTGTACCTCTTAATCCTGTCCCTCCTTCACTCGTTTCACCCATTCCCCACCCACCACATCCAGACCACCAAAATACTTGCTGTATCTATAAGCTTTTTTCTGTTTTATCTTATTCTCTAGATTTTATATATAAGTAAAATCATATGACATTTATCTTTCTCTGTCTGACTTACTCTACTCAGCGCAATACTAACTAGGTCCACCCATGCAGTTCTAGATGGCAAGATTCCCTCCTGTTTTATGAGTGAGTACTATTTCATTTTATATGTTTGCCACCTCTACTTTATTCATTCATCCATTGATGGAAACCTAAGTTGTCTCCATATCTTGGCTATTGAAAATAATGCTGCAATGCACATGTGAATGCACATGTTCCTTCAAAGTAGTGCTTTGGGTTTCTTCAGATAAACTCAGAAGTGGAATTACTGGGTCCTTCTTTGTCTCTTGTCATAGCCATTGTTTTAAACTTTATTTTGTCTGATATAAGTATCTCTACCCCAGTTTTTGTTTTCTTTTGTTCTGTTTCCAGCTTCATTAAATATTTTTTCAATCTTTTGAATTTCAGTCTGTGTTTTTTTAATCTGAAGTGAGTCTATGGTAGGCAGCATATGTAAGGGTTTTGTTTTCTTACCCACTCAGCCACCCCATATCTTTAAATTGGAGCATTTAGTCCATTTAAATTTAGAATAATTGTTGCTCCCTGATTAAAAGAATGTATATTGAAAAGTATTATGTCTTCTTGATATATTGTCTCCTTTATTATTATGAAATGTTCATCTTTGTCTTGTTGCCTTTTTTTATCTTGAAATCTATTTCATCAGATGTAACTACCAATATGCCCACTTTTCTCTTTATACCATTTGATTGGAATATCATTTTCTACCCTTTCAGTTTGAGTCTATTTTTGTGTAGGTAAGATGTGTCCCTTGCAGGATGCATATGGTTGAGTTTTGTTTTTTTTAATACAGCCTGCTACTCTGTGCCTTTTTATTGGTGAGCTTAATTCACTTATATTTAGGGTTATTATTGGTATATAAGTATTTCCTATAGCCAGCAGCTATTATCAACAAGACTAATAACAAGTGTTGGAGAGAAAAAAGGAACCCTCATACACTTCTGGTAGAATTGTAAATTAGTACAGCTGCTACAGAAAACAGCAAAAAATTTCTCAAAAAAATTAAAA
This sequence comes from Lyroderma lyra, assembly GCA_004026885.1. Lineage (NCBI taxonomy): Eukaryota > Metazoa > Chordata > Mammalia > Chiroptera > Megadermatidae > Lyroderma > Lyroderma lyra. The sequence continues at coordinate 8,365 of PVJL010006000.1, read as the reverse complement.
TTAAAACTACCATATGACACAGTAATCCCTTTTCTGGGTATCTACCCCAAAAATCTGAAAACATTTATCTGTAAGGATATATGTATCCCTGTGTTCATTGCACCATTATTCACAGTGGCTCAGACATGAAAACAACTGAAGTATCCTTTGATAGATGATTGGATAAAGAAGATGTTGTGCCTATATTATAATATATTAGAATATTATATACATATAATAGAATATTGCTCTGCCATAAGAAAATATGAAACACTGCCATTTGTGACAACATGGATGGATTCTGAAATTATTATGCTAACCAAAATAAGTCAGACAAAAACTTAAGAACCATATGATTTCACTCATAAGTGAAATATAAAGCTGAAAGCAACAAACAAAAACTCAAAAACAAAAGTTTAGTTGTAATCAAAGGGTGAGGAGTGAGGTTAAGTGGATAGAGTAGGGCAAATATATGGTAGCAGAAAAAAATTGACATTAGGTGGTAAAGACACAATGCCATACATAGATGATGTATTATAGAATTTTACATTTGAATCCTATATAATTTAATTAACCAATGTAACCCTAATAAATTTAATAAAAAATAAAATAATTATTGATATATGATTATCGATGTTTTCTTCCTCTTCTCCTTCTCCCACTTCCTCTCCTCCTCTTCTTCCTCCTCCTCCCTCTTGTTTTTATTCAAAAAGTTTCCTTTACATTTCTTGTAATACTGGTTTGGTGGTGATTAATTTCTTTAGCTTTTCCTTGTATGAGAAGCTTTTTTATATGTCCTTCAATTTTAAATGCTGGCTTTACTGGGTAGAGCAATCTTGATTATAGGTACATGGTTTTAATCTCATTCAATATTTCATGCCAAGACCTTCTGGCCTACAAAGTTTCTGTTGAGAAACCAACTGGCAATCTTATGGGAGCTTCCTTGTAGATAACTGCTTTTCTTTGTTTTTTTTTAAGATTCTCTTTCAGCCTTCAACCTTTCACATTATAATTATGATGTTTCCTCGTGTGGGCATCTTTAGGTTCATTTTGTTTGGGATTCTCTGTGTTTCTTTGGCTTCTGTGTCTATTTTCTTTGCCAGGTTAGAAAAGTTTTCAGTTATTATACCTTCAAATTGGTTTTCTTTTTTTTTAATAATATTTTTTATTCTTCAATTGCAGTAGATAGAGGTCAAGATGCTGAATTAAGTAGATACTGTCTGTACAGCCTCTCAGAATCATAACAAAATTGCAAGTAAATTTTAGAACAATCACTCAGACTAGCTGAACAGAACCCCTACAACTAAAGAAATAAAGAAGAGGCCACATTGAGACCAGTAGGAGAAATAAAGACGCAAAACAGGCTGACCCCTAACTCATGAATAGTGGTTGAACACTGGGAAAGAATCCTCACTGGTGGAGTTTTCACCAGAAGATGGAAGGGTCCACACCAGACTCCCTAGTCTGGAAGTCCTGTACTGTTGTCTTCCCATACCTGTAAGACAGAAGATGGTTGAAAATTCAGGTTCACTCCTAAAAGGCATGCACACAAATTCATTTGTTTGCAAACAACTCACCTGGTCTCTGGTGGAGGGGACACAATTCTGGAGGTGCCAGAGACACAAGGGAGGAGGTTGAGCTGTATGATTTTTGGGTAAGGGATGGAGAACCCATTTTTTCTATGTGGACTTTGTCTCATGTGTAGCCTACGGGAGAGTACCATCTTTTTTATGTTGAACCTTCCCCCCAGAGGGCCAAATCTGAAACCGAACTGGTCTGGTAAAATCCATGCATGCAAACCACCTTGGTGATGCCCCACACAGCTAATACTACATTTCCCAAGGTGCTCCAGGCTTCTAAGTGTTCATCCAGGCCTTCTTAGAAGCAAAAGATATTTTTTATAGACTTTTACAGGAGCAGTTGTTTGTGTCAATCTGGGGAAATTTTGGAGTGGAGTACCGAGCTATACTCTGCTCTGCAGCTCCCTCTGAGCAGCTGTTGAGGACATGCAGGTTTATGGTGAGCAGCAGCTGACCATGGAGTTCTCAGAGAGTTTTTTGCAGGGTTCTTGCAGGCCAGGCTGTGATATAAGAACCAGTGCTGCATTAGCTTTTTTAAAAACCACCACTCACATCCCATAATTCCATGAAACCCTGCCCTGTCCAACTAAGGTTGCATTGCCAGAGACACTCTGGGCAGCTGAGTGATCAGCGTCACCATACCAGCTGCAAAAAAACTTGTTTACAGACTTTAACAGGAGCAGCTGCCCACAAAAGCCCAGGATATTTTTGGCAGTGATCAGCCAACCATGCCCTGCTCTCCAGATTTCCCTGAGTAATTGGGGACCTGTGTGAATGTGGGGAATTGGTGGCTAGTCATGAAATTCCAGGGAATCTTTGCAAAGTGCTCCCTGGAGCTCTCAGGGAGTTTTTATAGGATGCTTGCAAACCCGGCTTTGATACAAGAACAAATACTGCCTTAACTTTATGAAAAATCACCCCCCCCACATCCCATAACTCCCAGGAACCCCTCCCCATCACCTAAGGCTGCATTTCCAGATGCATTGTGGGCAGCTGAGAGAACAGCCTTACCCTACTAGTGGTGGAAGACTTATAGACTTTTTCAGTTGTTGCCTGTCGTGGCCCGGGGAGATTTGGTGGCAAGCACCCTACTATGCCCTGCTGTATAGTTTTTCCTGAGCAGCAATCTGGGATCTCTGGGCCTGTGAAGAGTGGCAGCTGGCCATGGAGTTCTCAAAGAGTTTTTACAAGATGTTCGAAGGCCTGGCTCCAGTACAAGAAGGAATACTGCATCAACTTCATAATAAATACCATTCACACCCCATAACTCCCTGGAACCTTGCCTCACCCACCTAGGGCTGCATTGCAGGAAGCAGTCTTGGCAACTGAGGGGCCACCTCTACCCTATGTGCTGAGGGAAACTCTTATGACAGCCAATGCCCACAGTGGCCCAGTGAACTTTCACTGGTGAATAGTGAGCCACAATCTTTACTGCAGCCTTTCTTGGTTATCTCTCAGCAATTTGCAAGCATGAGGTGAGTGGTAGTTGGCTGTCATGCCTCTGGAGCAACTTGCAAAGCAATAACAGACCAGGCACTTCCCCAAGGCAAAGGTGGCTGGTTGCAGTATACTCAGGGCATTTTTCAAAGTGGTCACAATCTGGGCACTGGCCCAAGAACTGAACCTGAATTAAATTTGTAAAAGCAACCAGATACACTTCTTGCCACCTTGCCCACCTAGGCCTGCATCACTGAAGACACTCTCAACACTGGGTGAACATGCACAGCCCATGAACCTAAAAAGCCTTATTAATGGCTGAGTGTATATCAAGAGGAAATAGGCATAGGGGGCCCTGAGACTGTGTTAAGCTCACAGACACAACAGTGGTAATCAGCTTCAGTTCACAGGCAAGGGCATATCACACATCTCCAGGTACAGCTCAGGCAACTGCCAAATATATACAGCTCTGTTACTTCTACAGCCCCAGACCAATAACAGGAAAGGCTGAAATTGTCCTGCATGGGAGCCCTTCCCAAGAGACACTAGAAACAACAATCCCAGAGGCCAGTCTCAGACCATACTGGAGCACTACCTGGTTAGCCCCACAAACAATACACCCAAATGATGATCTGAACAGGCACAAGAGCCCATGGGGGAAATACCCATCTAAGAGGTCAGCAGCTTATATTCTGTGGGTAGAAATAATCTACACAACTGCTCCGCCTTGGAATTAATCCCACACACTGATGCACCAGAAGCAATCAAAGCTCAACTACAACAGAAGAACAGACACAACACATTCAAAGGACACTTCTAGACCATCTGCATTGCAGATAAGAGAGATTGCACCATTGGACTGCACAGGACACACATTACATAAGGCCACCAAGCAAAGGTTTAGAAACATAAGAAATCTACCTACTACATAGAAACAAACACAGAGAGGCAGCCAGAATGAGAAAACAAAGAAACATGTCCCACATCGAAAAACAGGAGAAACATCCAGAAATACAGTTAATGAAATGGAGGCAACCAACCTACCAGAGGAAGACTTTAAAATACAGATTATAAGAATGCTTAAGAAACTTAGTGAGAATTTCAAAAAAGAGAGAGCAAGCATAAAGAAGGACACAAAAACTATAAAAAACCAACTAGTCAGAAATAAAGAATACAATAACTGAAATGAAGACTACACTAGAAAGAGTAAATAGCAGATTAGATGAAGCATAAAATTGGATCAGTAATTTAGAAGTCAAGGTAGCAGAAAACACCCAATCAGAACAAAATAAAAGAAAGAAGAATTTTAAAAAATCAAGATAGCTTAAGAGATCTCTGGGACAACATCGAACATAATAACAGTTGTATTATACAAGTACCAAAAGGAGAAAAGAGAAAGCAAGGTATTGAGAACCTATATTCAGAAATAGTGACTGAAAACTTTTCTAACCTGGTGAAGAAAATAGAAACAAAAGCCCAAAAGGCACAGAGTCCCAATCAAGATGAACTCAAAAAGGCTTACACAAAGACACATTATAATTAAAATGCAATGGATAAAGACAAAGAGAGAATCCTAAAAGCAGCAAGAGAAAGACAACTATTAATATTTACAAGAGAGCTCCCATAAGATAATCAGTGGATTTCTCAATAGAAACTTTGCAGGCCAAAAGAAAGTAGCAAGAAATATTCAAAGTCATGAAAAGCAAGAGCCTAAAAACAAAACTATTCTACCAAGCAAGGCTAACATTTAAAATTGAAGGAGAAGGAGAGATAAAGAGTTTTTCAGTCAAGGAAAATCTAAAAAGTTCAGAACCACCAAACCAGTCTTATAAGTAATCTTAAAAGGACTACTTTAAGTAGAAAAAAGAAAAAAACAAGCAAACAAAAGAAGATAAAAAACGTGAATAATAATATGGTGATAACTATGTGCCTATCAATAATCACTTTAAATGTAAATGGACTAAATGCTTCAATCAAAATACATAGGGTAGCTGAATGGATAAGAAATCAAGACCTATGCATATGCTGTCTACAAGAGATCCACCTCACATGGAAAGACACACACAAACTAAAAGACAATAAATGGAAAAGAGTATTTCACCCAAATGGAAATGACAAAAGAAAGCTGAGGTAACAAAACTTATATCAGACAAAATAGACTTTAAAATAAAGACTATAACAAGAGACAAAGAAGGATATTACATAATAATACAATGACAAACCCAACAGAAGGACATCACTCTCCTAGATATTAATGCACCTAACATAGGCGCACCTAAATACATAAAGCACATATTGACTGGCATAAAAGCAGAAACCAACAATAACACAATCATAGTAAGGACATTTAAAACCCCACTGACACCAATGGACAGATCTTCCAGATAGAAAATCAACACAGAAACCATGGCCTTAAACAACACACTAGACCAGATAGAGTTAGCTGATATTTTTAGGACATTCCATCTCAAAGTAACAGAATATACATTCTTTTCAAGTACACATAAAACACTTTCCATGTTTTATCACAAAAGAAGCCTTAATACATTTAAGAAAATTGAAGTTATATCAAGAAAAAAAATTTTTTAAATACCAGACATAAATGAAATTGAGACTAAAAAGAACAATATAAAAGATCAATGAAACAAAGAGCTTTTTTCTTTGAAAAGATAAACAAAATCAACAAACCTTGAGTCAGACTCATCAAGAAAAAAAAGAGTACCCAAATAAATAAAATTGATAAAATCATAAATGAAAGAGAACTGGCAACAGTCACACAGAGATAAAAAAAATTATAAGAATATGCTATAAGCAACTACAAGCTAATAAACTGGATAATCTGGAAGACATAAATAAATTTCTAGAAACATGCAATCTTCTAAGGCTGAATCAAGAAGAAACAGAAAATAAAGAGACCAATTACTACGAATTAAATCAAATCAGTACTCAAAAAACTCCCAACAAAAGTCCTAGACCATATGGTTTCACAGATAAATTTTACCAAGCATTCAAAAAATAATTAACACCTCTTCTTCTCAAACTATTTCAAGAAATCCAAAAATAGAAAATGCTTTCAAATTTATTTTACAAGGCCATCACTATCGTGATAACAAAACCAGAGAGAGACATTACAAAAAAATTAAAACTATCGGCCAATATCCCAAATGAACATAAATGCAAAAATTCTCAATGAAATATTAGCATACTTCTTTATCCAGTCATCTGTCACAGGGCACTTTGGTTGTTTCAGTGTTTCAGGCATACAATTCTACAGTGCATTGTCAACTTGATGTATAATAAGTTCACCACCCAATGTGACTTCTCTTTCCATCACCCTATATTCAGCTTCCCCCTACCCCCTCCCCTTTCTCCCCTCCCCATCCCACCTGTCCCTAAACAAACATTAAACTATTGATTGTGTCCATGGGTCATTTGTTCATTTCTTTTTTCTTTGCTTTCAGTTTTATATTCCGCATATGAGTGAAATCATACAGTTCTTTGTTTTTTCTGTCTGGCTTATTTCACTAAGCATGATGATCTCCAGGTCCATCCATTTTGTTGCAAATGGCAATATTTCATCTTTTCTTATAGCTGAATAATATTCCATTGTGTATATGTACCACAGCCTGAGACCTATGTAATCCTTGCTAACAGATGTCACCCCAATAAGTCTAACAATAAAAATGAATTTAAAAAAATAAAATAAAACGAAAACAAAGCAAAAAAAGAAATATTACCAAACTGAATTCAGTAATACATTAAAAAGGTCATACATCAGGATAAAGTATAATTCATTCCTATGTATGCAATATTGGTCCAGTATTTATAAATCAATTAATACAATGCACCACATAAAAATTAAACATAAAAATCATTTGGTCATATCAATAGATTTATGAAAAGCATTTGACAATATCAAGGAAATGTTTTTGATAAAAAGTCTCAGCAAAGTGAGAATAGAAGGAACATATATCAACATAATAAAAGGTATACATGAAAAACCCACAGCTAATATCATATTCAATGGGGAAAAGTTAAAAGCATTCCCTTTAAAATAAGGAACAGGATAAGAATTCCCACTGTCATAGTGGTTCGGGAAGGTGGCAACCAGAGTGGAGATCCCTAAAACCTCTCCCTGAAAATACAATTAAACAGCCAGCCAGGATCAAACATGGGAAACTCAGAGTGGTGGCACAGTGACAGCTGAGAGATCTACACATTGTAAGGAAACACCTGAATGTAAGAGAAAGGGGGATGAATGGGAGAGAAGGGAGGAAGTAGAGACAGATCATGACCCAACCCAACTGTTGCTAACTTAAGAAACTAGGAAAAACTCAGGGAGCAACACAATACTGGGGAGAAGGAAGGCCAAGCAGCAAAAAGAGTGGTGGCCATAGTGGCGGGTACCCTGTGAGACTGTGGATGAGCTGGAGCTAGTAGCAGTGTGTTAGAGACACAGTCTGATAGCCACACTCTGAGAGCCACACTCTGGGTAGCATGGAAGCTAAGTGAGGCATGTGAACTGCCCCAGGTGGGAAAAGGGCCCCCAGATACAGCTCCAAGCATGGTCTTGGGTAAAACATAGCCTCAGGAGAAGAAAGAAAGGCTGAGCTGGCAGCACTCACCCCAACCATTGTGAAGGGCCTCAGCTGGCATACCATAAGGCCTCTACCTTCTCCCCCAGCTCCCCCAAGGAACCGCAAAAAGCAGAGGGATAGCGAATTCCCCAAATCCACCCTCAAATGCTGGAAGACATATGAGATTCAGCTTCTACACCGCACCTCTCCCCAAAAACTTGCCCCCCAGCACCACCTAGTGTCTGCTCTACAGCAAGTCACCACAAAAATAGTAATCAGAGAAATAAAGTGATCTCCCAGGCTCTGCTGGAAACAAAGCCATCATGCCAAAGGAAAAGAACACAACAAACAATATGACAACCTTAGGATTTAAAACTGCTCAAAAAGAAGATGGAAAATCTCCAGAAAAAGATCTTATAGATCTAGAAATTTTTGAATTGAGTGACAGAGAATATAAAGTAAACATTCTAAAGGCTCTCAGAGAAATGAAAACATACTGGCAGAATACCATAACTGAGATGAATGTCTCAAAAGGGAAATTCATGAAGAAAAGGAACATTTTAACAAAGAAATTCAACTTATAAAAAGAATGAGGAGAGAAGACAAGATGGCGACTGGAGAGGAGGTTCCTAAAGCCTCTCCCAGAAAACACAATTGAACGGCCGACCAGGAGCCAAGAAAGTGGACCCTGAGTGACAAACCGGCTGCTGAGAAATCCACAAATCGCAAGTAAACCTGAAGGCTGGCGAGAAAGGGGCGAGTCGGGGAGAGGGAAGGGAGCAGAGACAGACC
>PVJL010005999.1:77599-99077 GCA_004026885.1 Lyroderma lyra | reverse complement strand
ACCTTCCTTTCTTTTCTCCCTCTCTCTTTTTCTCTTTGTCTTTCTGATTTATTTGAATGCAAGTGTCTTAATGTATAGTACATATTTAAACTTTTTTTACAATTGAGTAAGTAAAAATATATTTTTAAAAGTGAAAAAAGTGACTTATAAAGAAGGTAGACTGTGCTCCTTGTACTTGGGTACTTTAATCTTGTTCCTGCAGCTCACAGCCCAGGGGCTGTGTTGACTGTTAATCAAATAACTCCCTGACCTGGGTTTGGAGGTGTTTTCGTAGTCTCAGCTCTGATGCTGGTTGCTATGTGACCTTGGGACAGTCACTTCCCCTCTAGACCTAAGTGCCTCAATCACAAAATGAAGGGCTCAGTGTTGAAGGTACCTTCTAGACTTACAGCTCTCCATATAGGTGTCTCTCACTTAAAAATCCAACATCTGAAACAATTAATAAATAAAATCCCCTCTCCCATAATACCTTTTGACTTATGAAACAGTCCAATAAAGGTAAAAATGCTTATACTATAAAAAAGAATTTTTAAAAATAGCTGCTTCATCTCAGATATAATTTGATTTACGTTTAGCATTTCAAAGTCTCTCATACCTATAAATGATAAATTTTTGTCTAGTTGGCCATTTCAGTGATGATTCTTTATCCTTGGCAGCTGACCCTGCCACATTTGTCAGACAAATTCCCAAGAAACATCCCTGTAATGTTCAGCTGAAATCTCTAATGGGTGTGATCAAATCAGGCTTAATGTGCACTCTGGTGAGCAGATACTTTGAAAGTATGTGTTGCTTTCTCATTATCATTTTATTTCTGCCATTAGCCACATTTAAAAATATAAATCACTACTAACATCTTTCAGAATGAAGGTTAACCCTCTCACTTGGGAGCCGACCATCATAGCAAGTGAGAAGATGGAGCATTGCGGAAAGTAGGGGTACACAGAGTCAAGGGAACATGGATGATGTGACTTTGGGTATATCACTTCCCTCTCTGGGCCTCAGTTTCCCTCTATGGAAATGTGAGGTTGGTTTAGATCACTCCGAAGGGCCCTTGTTGCACATGTGCAAGGATGTCATGCAATAATTTCAGCAGTTGCTGGAGTGTTGTGCATAAAATAAAACCAATTACACTTAAAGAATTTCTGATAGCCCCTCCCTCAGGTTACACTGGGGCGCAGTGGACCAACCCATGGCTTCCTGTAGTTTTAAGGGAAAATGCTTCGTGAGACCCAAGAAGGCCACCGTAAAGGAGAAAGTGGGGAATCAGCACAAAGCTTTAATGATGAGCACCTCCCACCACCCCCACCACCCCACCCCTCTCCACTCCCTTAGCCTCCTGGAGGAATTGCCCTGAGACCCGGTTTTCATATTCCTGTAAGAATGAGGACAAATCTGTCAGTAGGTAGATCTCAGGGTTCTGGGGAGCAATAATGCAAATGTGGGTGCTAGGGAGCAGTGAAAAGGCTCAACCCCCCTTTAGTGATCTAGAGAGGGGCTTTCAAACTCTTTGAGACACAGAAGTTGTTAAAAAATGAAATCTAATGTGGAACCCAATATAGAAAACAAATAAAAGTGGTGTTTAGCTGGCATAAATTTATTCTGTATGTTCAAATGTGTGACATTAGTTACAAACCCAGCGAGAGCTTGCTTTCATACCCAAAACTAAAACTGGGGCGTGCGGATGGCCAGTGCTGTCTTAGCAGCCTCTGCATCTGAGAAACCTCGAATGGATTTATTTTTTAAATTTATCTTCTTATTAGCTTCACTTGACTTCTCGAATTTATTCTGTTACATCGTTTCTGTGAAAGATGGCATGAATGGAGCCATGTTGAGGTATAGCAGGAATAGCCATTTGAGAGCAACTGCCCATCAAATTTTGGTTTTCTTTATCTTCTGAGCGGTAGCAGACCACCGACATTCCAAGAAGTCAGTCAGACCGAGGATATCCTGTTTATAAGGGCGGATGACATTGGACTTTACAGATGCCTGAATCACTAACCAATCAATAAAGTAGAAACCTGGCCTTCTGCCTGATGACCAAAGGTGGGCCATGTCACGCGGTACGAATCTAACCTACCCCACGTGGTGACTCCTCTTTAATACAACTTACCTCCTCTTCTCCCCTTTTGTCCATCAGCCCCCGCCCCCCAGGCCCTCTCCTGCACTGGAGAAAAGCTATTTGACTTTCCGCCTGAATTTGGTCTCTCCAAATGGCAATTCTTTGATCTTAAATAACCACTTGTTGCCTTTAATTCTGAATTTTTAGTTTTAGGTTAACAGTTTCCAGGTTGCAAATGGAAATTTCTTTGAGGGTGATGTTACCATCGGGGACCACTCCTCAGGTGTATAGAGATAGCAAACTTTTTCTTCTGGAGTTGGCCCTAAAATGAGTTTTCTGTTAGTGGTCTCTAATGTGTCGATGTGGTGTAATACTACGGAACGTGTGTATTAGTTCTTGTTTTAGTTTTTAAAACTATTTATAAAAATATAGATGTAACTGTAATGCTTATATAATAGAATGTCTGAGTCTCCTGCATGGAATACCTTTGGACAATAAGCGTGGAGAATTCTGGGAGCCTAAGGCAGCCCTCCTAGGGGACTCAGGTGACATATGCCCTGCCACATGGGCGGGGACAGGGGTCCGTGGCGAACTGCATGCTGCTGCTATGTAAAGCTGTGTTTTAAAACCAGGGTCTCAGGACTTGCTGCAACTCTCAGTGGTTTCCTCTTTGCGTGAAGGAGTTGCTTTTCTTAATGCTCCACCTCCCCTCAGCAGGCTCCAGACCTCACCTGGAACGATGGTGGGGCCAGCAGGTTGAAGCAAATACAGCCTTTCTCCGAGACCACCGTGGAGGTGGGAGCAGTGGACCTCAGACCACTCCAAGGAGAAGGTGAATCTTAGGTATGGAATGAGGGTCCCCTGACTTTTCAAACCCCCATTCTGCCCCCGGTCATTCTCCTCTCAGTGCCAATCCTGGAGGCTCTGGGATTTATTTTTAGTAATAAAGCCAGTATTGCCTTAACGTTCCATGTGCCAAGTTGTATATGAGGCACAGTGGGGACACAGCTGTGAATAGGCTCAGGCCGGGCCCCCAGCGGCTCACAGTTAACAGAAATGTGAGATCCTAGGCCGGTTCACCTGAAAGAGAAGTTGGGTTCACGGTGCTCCTCAAATGTTATTTTCAACATTGACTCGCCTTGTCTCAAAGACTTTTTGATACTAATTCTTTCTTTGAGTTCCAGTACGATCTATTTAAATGTTCACATTCTTCTGCCACCACCCCCACCCCCACCTCTGAAGTGTGAGAAAACACACTTCAGGATGTCTGCTCATGATTGATGGCCCAGCTCTCTTTGTATTTGTTGGCCTGTAGCTTTAGGTCTCAGATTGTTTCAAAATGGCCAGCAGCAGTCAACATGTGGAATCTCTGAAATCTTAGAGACACCAGGTCACATGCTAGCAATATCATACAACTGAAGGAATTATTTTTTTTTTAAAAATAAATTCTCTAATATTTGTTAGTGGAGGCTGAAGCCTTTACTTCTTGGGCAGTGAGGAATAGAATCCCAGGGAAAGCAATATTGCAGAGGAAAAAAGGAAAATAAGGTGTGATGTCTTGCCTAAGCCCATATACTATTTCTGCTTTCCTAGGGGAGCCCAGCAGTTCAGGAAAGCTGGGAGCCATGCTTTCCATGTCTTTGCACATGTATCTACCTCACAACCCAACTGCCAATCAAACTGGCTTGTATGTGAGGGGATCCTCTATCTCAGAGCCCACAGACTTCTCAGAATAGTTCAAGGTGTTAATGGTGTGGAAGATGAGAGGACGTCTGTGAACAATTTTCAATATTTCAAAGACCTTGATGGGAAGTTCACATTTGCCTGAGTATGGGTTGCAGTCTCATCAAGAAACCCCCTTTCTTTGCTCTTGGCTGTGTGTTTAGATCGGGGCTATCTCCAGTGAACTAGGAGCTCTGCTGTGCCAAATAGAATTGTGATGAATTACCTGGGCAGACAGATCTGAGGTCAACCTGTGTGCACCCACTTCCTAACCGAATGGCATTGATGGAGCTACTGAATCTCTCTGAACCTCAGTGTCCTTGTCTGTAAAATTAGGACAATAGCAACACCCACCTCAGAGTTGTTGGGGTTGGTCCATAATAAGCCTTCAAATAAAGGTAGCTATTTTGTTAGTTGTAGCTTTGATTAATGAAAAGTGAGAAAAGTTATTTAATAAAAGCAGCACACAGTTAGGCAAATGTCTTTCAAAACTTGTAGTTTGGGGGAATTCTAATTGACAAAAGTTGAGACCCTTTACACCAGGCAACTGTAAGATTTTTTGTTTTCATTCAGGCAGTGAAGAGGACACATATGCATGATTAAAATTTAATTGAAGGACATTCATTTCATTCCCTTGGGCTGACCATGCATATTTTCTGGTGTCATAAAACAAGCCCTGGACCATAATGCAGACCACATGCCCCGTGGTGACCTCTTTCTAAGCCACCTCTGTGTCCTCTAGATGGAAAAGTGTTGATTGAAAAGGGCAGAACAATACTCTCTGTCATGATGGCTGCAGATCACATTCAATCAGGACAGCATTCTATTGATTCAGAAGACACACACATACACACACACACACACACACACACACACACACACACTTCCCAGATGGTGACATCAGTGACCTAGGAAGAATGGGAGAGATTTGAGGACAGTTTACCTGAGAATCAAGGTTTCAATCATACTACCACCCAGTGGTGGGTGAAAGCAACTTGGGTCAAGGAAGCCTGTTCTAGGATATTGCTTAATTCTCAATAATCTTACGGCTACACTTTGTTCTCGGAAGTATTTCTTGGCAATATGTGGAGACCTGTGGTTTTCTTTCCCTTTTAATTGTGAACCTAAAACCATTCTAAAAAAATAAAGACAATTTTTAAAAATGTATGTATGTTGTGTTGTAAACAGCCACAACACAAAATCTGGTTCCCAACTTTTCTTCATGTTAACATGTTACGTGACTTAAAAGCTAGAGCTTTGTACCTAATATTATGATTTCTCCAATTATTGATCCTATGTGGAAATCTCCTGTTGAATGCCAGCCTTCTTCCCTTCCCTCCCAGCACCCAGTCACGTTGCAGCAGACGTTCTTCAGAAGGTCTCTTAGGTTTTCTTTTTAATCACACAAGGATGTTGCCATGAATAAGAAGTTATTCCTCCAGGTGAGGATTTTAGCTCTATGACAATGGGATAAATTCATGTTCTTCTCTAAAACACCCTTGAAATGTAATAGTTCATTGAAGAGGGACGGGGAAACTCACAGCTGAAATTCATTTCATCCTAGTTTTGACTAAAATGAAAGGAATGGAGATTAACAATTCAAAAATAGAGCTTCTTAATTAAAATGAACTACAAATTATACAGCTTGTCAGGCAGCTCACTGGGAATCGTTTCTCTCCTGCTTGATTATGATGATGGAAATTTATCTTTTACTAGGATAAAATGAAGCTATCTTTATCAGAGAGAAAAACTGATTCCCAAAACTGGCTGTAGAAGTGTTTGTTTTTCTAGAATGAAAGAAACAATAAAGCCCCTAAACTGATATGTTAGATGGTTATTCCCCAGACCTACTTATGCATTCGTATGTTTAAATATGTGGGGAATTTCTCACCTACTGAGTCCAAACTTAATAAGCCAAACACATTTAGATTTGTACAACTGGAAAGTTTCAGAGTTGTAAATGCCTGACCAGGTACACAATTTCAAAATAATTCTGAGATTACTGAAGCCATACTTAAATGCTCTGGGCCTGTATCACATGATTTAGTAGCTATAAATTACTGTGTTCTAGAATTCCCATCTCCCCAAAAGAGATTAATTTATTCTTACATGGTTACTGCTCCACGGTCATGTAGATAAGACATTACTAAGCAAGACATCACTTTTTAAGAAGATCCCCCCGAAAAGGAAAGTGGTTCTATAGGAAGTAGTGGGAAGGGGGCAAATAAAACTATGAGCTTTAATCTTTGGACTAATTCCAACTCTGCAACAAGAGAAAGCAAGATGACCCTAAGAGGCAAACTCCACTGGCTCCTGTGATTACCAGGGACCCACTCCAGCAGGGGAGCCATTTGCCCCTTGCAAACCCTTCTGCCCACCACAGGCCTTCGGACAACCTGTTAGGGAGAGAAAGAAAGGCCCTTTTATGTGTAAATCTCACTGCCTCTGAAACTGCCTGCCCTTCAGAAACCCTATCTTTCTCCTTCTCTCTTTTCTTGGCAACACTAAAAGTCCTTTGTAAACATCCTCCCGGAAAAGTCTCTGTAGATCTGTCTGATAAACTTCGAATGGGACAGTTTAAACTCCTGTCTGAGAACAGATTGGATGGAGAGCTTAAAAGATTATTCCCTTCAGAGAAGTAGCCGAAAATCACCAGGCTTGAAAAGGTGTCCAGGAGAAATAGACATACTAATAGTCCTCATTTTTCTGCACAGAGCTTTTTTCTCTGCTCAGAACCCAAAGTTCTTAGGAGCTTTGTTGTTGATCAGGAGGAAGGCACACTCTTGATTCTAAATGTACAAAGTTGGGAAAACCAAGGCAATGAAACATGAAGAGATGTGCTCCAAGTTAGTCGGAGCTCACTAATGTGTCCACCACCCCAACCAAAAGGAAATAGCCCCTTGGTCAGAAATGTAGTTTTTAAAAAGGAATTTGTTGGTGACTTAAGTCTCATTGTCCCAATTCATCCATCTCCCCTTCTTCCCTCCCTCCTCCATCATAGTTCCAAAGAAATGCATTTGTCTATTGAAAAATTGAGTTACTCTCAAATTTAAGATTCCTGAGGAACGATATTGAAAGAAAGGACAGGGGTCTGATGGGTTTCAGGGACGGCTCCTCACTTCTTGTCCTACTCTGGTTGCTTCCCATTGGAATAGCAGCTAGTTGCTTTATGCGCGGTCAACAATGCGAGTTTCCCATCCCGGAGACATTGTCAGAGAGTAGATGATGGTTACCCCAAAGCAGAGGGGATTCCTGCATGGGATGGAGGTGGGACCGAAAGACCCCAAGGCCCCTTCCAGTTCTAAGGCCCCAGGGACCAGTCCCTCAGTTCTATCCCAGAGGGCCACGGTGGTTCAGAAGCAATTAATGCAAGTCAGGTGTTTACCGCTCCTCCCACCAGATGCTCAAACAGCAGGTGTGGGTGTTTAGTGGGGTCAGCAGTGCATTGTAAGTTTGTTAGGCCAGGTGTGGGGTGATTGTGGACAATGCTGGATTGGTGATAACACAACGGACAAACAAAAACCCTTTTCTCCTTTGAGTGGTGTCTCTTCAGTGAGACCATGACTCTGAGCTCTCAGATAACAGACTAGGTATAATTTTTAAAATTAAGCTTTATTCAGATATACTTGACATGAGATAGACTGCATATATTTAAAGCATCCAGCCATGTAATATAAAAAATAGAGGCATTTATGGCTGGATAGTTTTCGGACAGCCCTCGTATGTGTCCATCCATGAAACCATCACCACAATCAAGACAGTGAATATACTCATACTCATCACCCTCAAAAGTTTTCTCATCTCTCTTTGTGATTCTTCTCAGCCCTCTGCAGCACCCTATCTGCTGTCCTTGCCTAGTCCCTAGCAACCACTGATTTGCATTATGTCACTATTGATTAGTTTGCATTTTGTAGAATTTTGTATAAATGGAATCATGGAGAATGCACTCTTTTTTTTCCTGGCTTCTTTCACTCAGCATATCTATTTTGAGATTCATGCATGATGTTGCATATATCAATAACTTATTCCATTTTATTGCTAAGCAATGATCTAGTGCATAGATATACTATAAGTTGTTTATGCATTTACTTATTGATAAACATTTGTATTGTTTCCAGTTTGGGGCTATTACAAATAAAGCAGCCTTGAGTATTTATGCATAAATCTTTGTGTGGATATTTGCTTTTGTATCGCGTGAGCACATACCTAGGAGTGGAATGGCTACATCGTATGTTAGGCAAATGTTTAACTTTTTAAGAAACTGTTTTCCAAAATGGTTGTACCACTTTACATTTACACCAGTGATGTGTGAGAGTTCTGGTTACTCCACATCACTAACAACACTCAACATAGTTAGTTCTTTTAGTTTTAGACAAGCTTGAGTAGACGTCTCGTGGGTACGTATCTCATTGCAATTTTAATTTGCATTTCCCTAATACTAATAACATGTAGCTTTTCATGTGCTTTTTTGCCATCCATATTCTTCTTGGATAAAGTATCTGTTTTACTCTTTTGCCCATTTTGTACTTCATTTGTTTTCTTATTATTGAGTTTTGAAAGTTCTTTATAAAATACAGTTCCCTTATCAGATCTGTGATTTGCAAATATTTTACCCAATTCCTTTCTTTCTTCATCTTCAAAGTGTTTCTTTATTCTTAAACCAGTACCTTTTGAAGCAAAGTTAACTTTGGTGAAATCTAATTTATTAATTTTTTTTTATAACATACTGTGGTTTTCATGTTGTAGCTAAGAAATCTTTGCCTAACCCTGGGTCACAAGGATTTTCTCCTATGTGTCTTCCAGAAGCTTAATCATTTTAGGTTTTATATTTAGGTCTAAGATTTATTTGCGGTTATTTCTTGAATACGGTGTGAGGTATAGATCAAAGTTCTTTTTTTTTTTTAGATTGTTTATTTATCCAATTGCTCCAGTACAATTTGTTGACTAGATCATCCTTTTTCCACTAAATTGTTTTTACATGTCTGTCAGAAATCAATTGAGTATATACGCAGGGTCTATTTCTGGACTCTCTATACTATTCCGTTGATCTGTTTGCACATTGTTACACAAATATCATACTATCTTGATTATAGTAGCTTTCAAATAAGTCTTGAAATCATATGGTGTATGTCTCCAACTTTGTCCTTTTTCAGAAGAGTTTTGGCTCTTCTAGTTCCTTTGTATTTCTAAACTGGACAGAATCTGCCTAGTATGTGACATGCAGAAGAGAATGTAAACTTCTTTAAATCACACTCGCTACCAGTTCCTTAGGAGAAAGAATTCAAAGCTAGATACCAGCACTCATTAATTATACTTTTATATAAAAATACGGTATATAAGTGTCTTGAAAGAGAAACGGTTACATAGCTTGAAAGAAAGGAAAAGAGGGAGGAGGAAAGACAAGTTTCATGAAAAAAATAAAATTTCTTGCTAGGATTTTGATAAGTAAGGAATAGGTAGGACATGAGCTAGCACCTAAATGGAACAATATAAAGTATGCTCAGTGCGATTTCCACCTGGACTGTAAGAAAGGGTGCCGGAAGAACGTGGGTTTTCTTCATAGTATAGAGGGTCTTGAAATGGAGGTAAAAGAGTTTGTGCCTAATTCTCTCAGCCATGAGGAGCCATGAAGATATTGTTTTTCAAAGAGAGTGGGTGGTTTTTCTTTTTCTTTTTGTGAGAGAGCGTTTTAAGAGGGAGAGGATTGTTGCAGGAGTTGACTCACACCCTCTTACAATGGAATTACCTCTCCCCTGCGTGCCATGCACTCAGGAGGAGGGAGTGGGGGGGCTAGGCCCTGGGGAGAGGTGCACTGGCAGCAAGGCTTTCATTTCAACGGAATGTTTTCATGGGCATCGCCGTTCCCTTTCTGGATGGGGCCATGAGTGGGGTTTCCTTGGGAGCGTTTTCCTTGGGTACTTTTATTGGGTTTCCACTACAATCACAGGATATTGGTATAGATCTTCAAGGTTTGGGTTGAATTGCAGTCTACCCTCAAAACTTCCTTGAGGTTACATTTTCTCTAACCCTTCAAATGCCTACCAAACGTAGATTTATAGAATGCCCAAGCTGGAAGCGACCGCCATCCTTACCCTCTTACTCACTCTGTTTTGTGAAGAAATGAAGGGGAAAGAGTGATGCACTTCCAACAGCAGGGACCCGATCACACTACGTCAATGGCAGTCCCAGATCCTTAGCTAGAGTGACCATAGGTCCTGGTTTACCCAGAATGGTCTTAGTTCTTGCTTGTTACCCTTTCATAGTGACCCTTTCACTGTCTGGAGTGAACCAGTTTGGATGATGAGTCACTGTGTATGGTCCCCCTAAGTAATGCTTTCTAGCCTAGGGCCCCAGGCGGGGCGACAGGCATGTGGTGGGGGGAGTCCCAGAGTGACTGTGGGAGGTCCGTAAGCCCATCATGCTTGTGCCGTTTCTCAATCAGCAGAGAGGAAAGTAGGACAATCACATTTTAAGGGTCTAATAGGAATGTTGAAGTTACGTATAGGAACCACTTGAAAATACGGGGACATAATGACCTACAGGGTCCCACCGTCCTTACCCAGCCTCCCCCCTCCCTTACTCATCTCCTAATACTCTGCCTCCTTCCCGCCAGCCAGCCTCACAATTTGTGGTTCCCTGGACTCTAGCACGCTGTCCTAGGCTTGGTGCTTTTGAAAATGTTTTCCCTCAGCTGGAAATACCTGCCACCCCCCTCCCCTCCCCTCTGGTCCAACTAACGGACTCCCACCCTTCCTTCAGTGCTCAAGACTGCCATTCCCCTGTCCCCACCTCCTCTACCGACAGAGCCCAAGTTCCCTCTGCTGAGTTTCCCTGTACCCTGCTATCTCTTCTGTCCCAGCGCCACTGACACCCTGTACCAGCTGTATTTGTTTATGCATCTGTCTCCCTCCTGGACTGTGAGCAACTTGAGAACTGTCGTTGAGCTAAGAGCACAGTGACTCGTACGAGGAGGGGACACAGGAAATAATTGCCAATTGCATTCATTCAGCAACCGTTTATTGAGCATTGACTTATTCTAAGCATTCCATTGCAGGGGAACCGGCGGTGCACGACATAGCGCCCCAGTCTCTGGGTGCTGCAGCCCAGTTGGTGAATGGATGTGACGTGAGCGTGTGGGTGGGTTTGTGCGCCATGCGTGTGTGGACCCCTGTACCTGTGCCGCTCAAAGAGGTTTTCCAGGACCCTGGGCCCCTCTCAGGAAGCCAGAACGCTTCAGAACAAATCAGGCTTTCCCCTGGCAGCTTCTTCATGAATTAAGCAGCATAAATCTCTGATCTATTTAAAGACAAGGAAAGGGAAGTCTGCAGAGGCCAAAATAACTTTCTCAAGGTCACTGAGTTGTGTGGTTGTCCCCTGGGAGAGAGAAGCCTTGTGCCTTGGACCCCGCTTAGCCCAGGGTGAGGGTGGTGGTGAGCAGCCCAGTGACCTCGCCAGTTGCCTCTGAGCTTGCTGGCCACCGGGGAGATAGGGACTACCCACGGTTACGTGTTTGTGAGAGGCAGAAGCAGGCTGTGTCCGTGCCTGGGTCAGTCCTAGGAGCTGGTCCAAGGCCACAAAGGCTTACGCAGGGCCCGAGTGCTGCTTGTGGAGAGCCAGGCTCAGTCCTCAGTGATTTATTTGTGAATTCCTGGAGTGGGGGAGGGGGAGAAGACTTACAGCTGGGGCTGAAGTACAGGTCCTGAGGCTCCTGAGCTTAGTGAATGATAATGCAACTCACTGAACCAACACTGCGGGGGGTGGGGGGGTGGGGGGGTGGTAGAGGGATGGTGGGGAGAGAGACTGAAACAGTACTGAGATTCTCAAACCCTGAGATCCTGCTGTGGAGAGAAAAGATTCTAACTTTTTGCCCTCAGAATCCTATAAATCAGCCTCATTCTCCTCTCTCTCCCTCCCAACATACCCACCACCCTACTCTCTCACCCCCATTCATTTCTGCCTTTAAACAACCTCCCCCACCCCAGCTCAGAGATTTTTTTCCGCTTTTATTCCAAGGTTGCAGTGACTTTGGGCTGCCCTGGATTCCCAGTTCAGCACTCCCTCTTCCTGCCTTGGCCACCTCCTCACTTACAGATACGAACTCTCTTCAGAACAAAGAAGATGGGGGTGAGGTGGAGCCTGCCGAAGGACGAAGGAAAGGCTGTGGCTCTTATTCCTAGGGCAGGTGCTCCTCTCCAGATCGGGCTGGGGGTGGAGGGAGAGTCTAACCCTAGCAGAAGCCCAGGCTTGCCTGCTCTGTCCATGGCCAACAACAGACTTGCCCTATTTCCCTCGAGGTAAGTGTCCTTCAATTCTGAGCGTCACTTGGAGTCCATAAGAGGCCCTCCCAATTCAAAGCCAATAAGGAGCCACGAGGGGGGGGGGAAAGAAGGTGACTTGGAGGTGGCACAGAAATAGAGAAATGCCAGCTGCTGTCAGGTACCCTGAACCCTGACTCCCTGATCACTCAGCTAATCTGGGGGGCTTTCCCAGGCGCCTCTCTACAACATGAACCCTGCCCCAGGCCAAATCCCTCTCCCAACACAATGTTTCTGCTGCTTTCGTCTTTTGCTGGTGGGCCAGTACTCTGTCCTCACCAGCTTGTCATGACCACATGCCCTTCCACTGCTTGGGGTCATGTGCCTCCTCTGGGTAAAGAGTGTGAGGAGGCCAAAGGGAGTGACACGACTTTCCTAGAGGAAGAAAAGAAGGGTAACCTGTTAATTGAGGGGAGAAGAGTGATGTTAGGGGACGGGAACCTCACATTTCACTTAGAAATGCTGAATCTGAGTGCGGGGGGATTTCATGTACAGTAACTCTCCATACTCCCCATTCCTCCAGGAAAGCCCAGAAAATGGATAGCTGCTGCCACAGGGCCTGTGCACAGTGGGACAGGGCCCGTGCATGGTGGGACAGGGCCCGTGCACGGTGGGACAGGCCCGTGCATGGTGGGACAGGGCCCATGTACCGTGGGACAGGGTCCGTGCATGGTGGGACAGGGCCCGTGCATTGTGGGACAGGGCCCGTGTACGGTGGGACAGGGCCCGTGCACGGTGGGCAGGGCCCGTGCATGGTGGGACAGGGCCTGTGTACTGTGGGACAGGGCCCGTGCATTGTGGGACAGGGCCCATGCACGGTGGGACAGGGCCCGTGTACGGTGGGACAGGGCCCGTGCACGGTGGGACAGGGCCCGTGTACGGTGGGACAGGGCCCGTGCATTGTGGGACAGGGCCCGTGTACTGTGGGATAGGGCCCGTGCATTGTGGGACAGGGCCCGTGCACGGTGGGACAGGGCCCGTGTACTGTGGGACAGGGCCCGTGCACGGTGGGACAGGGCCCGTTTATGGTGGGAGCTCAGGAACTCCACATCAGATGCCTGGGACCAACATGAAGGCACAGGCGGGTCCCATCTCCCTGCCTTCTCTTTGTCCCCATCCAGAGTGAGGTGGGAATTGAGTGTGCTGCCTAATATAGTGCCCAGTACTTAGCAGGTACCCATCGTATTTGTTGAATGAATGAGTGATTAAAACATAACCCACACAGAAGAGGGAGTAGAGGAAGACAAAGGAACTGGAAATTAAGAGTAAGCAGATTGGGGACAAGGGTGGACAAATGAGAGATTGAAAGGGGCTTTGTGTCTTGGCAGATAATGTGTACTTACAACTCATGAATCATAGCCATCAGCTTCTAACTGCAAAATCTGGCACAAATAGTTCCGTAGTTCACATTGTCTGTACACACTGAACCCCATTTAGGGGACAGTCCTATTTGGAGGACAATTCAGGGGATTCTGGTCTCAAATTTGGAGAACCTCTGGGACCAAATGATCCAACACTTGCATTTTACACATAAAGATACTAGAATTAAATAAAGGCAAGTGACATTGCCAAGGTCTCAGTGCACTGGGGCAGGACCTATCTCCAGGTCAGGTTCTTCTGGTTCCACCTGGCCCTCTCCAGGGGATTTAAGGACGTAGCTTTTCCTGGACAACACTGACTGTCCGCTGTGACTCATTAGCACATGAAACCAGTCAAACCTGGCATTTCTCTGCCCTCCCTCTCTAAATTACACCCAGTCCTGGAGCCTCTTCTAACCTCTTCTCTACTTCTCTAACTGCGCTTTCCTACCAAGCTGCCTGGAATCCCCAGCCTTAAAAAAAAAAAAAAAAAAAAAAAAAGGAAAGAAAGAAAAGAAAAGAAAAGCACTCATTTTGCTTGAATCACTTTAAGGGACTTCTTTGAAAAATTCATTACTTACACCTAAATTCCCAGAGATGGAGAGGCAGGTGTCTTCACATTCATCTGTCTCTTCACAGTGATAGCACATAGTAGGTGCTCAGTTAAGAGTTTAGTGTCAGAGGAGGTAGGAGATGATGAAGACCAGAATTCTGGGCAGCCTGAGGAGCTGTGAGTTTTATGAACCCTGAGAAGGAATTTACCTCTCTAGACTCTTTGTGGTTAAATGGGCCTAGAATTTAAACTAGAGCCCAATGGCTGTTTGCTGCCACGGGCCTCACCTGAACCTTGCACCCTAGGAAGAACTACAAACTGGACTCCTGACTCCCTGCTCCATCGTGTCTGTTACACGGTTTGAATCTACCACTGTAGGGAAGTTCCCCCTTCTGTCACCATGCTCCTACCATCCAGCCAATACACTGACCTGCCCTGATCAATCAGAACTATATAATTTGGAAGTCTCATTTGCATGAAACAGAGCAAAATGGGAACTATGAGCAGGAAGTTTCTCTATAAAAGGTGGGTTTCTCCTTGTCTGAGGGGAGCATGATTTGGTTTGCTGCCTGAATCCGTGTCTCCTGGGCTGCAGCTCTTTCTGCTTAGATCAATGCTTTTATTGCTTATGACAGTCCAAAATTAATTTTGGTCAGCAGCTTTGTTGGTGGGGTTTCTCAGTAAAGCCCTGGACCCCGTGGTCTGGCAAGGAGAGGGGCCTTTGTACCTGTTAGACAGGCAGAAAGTGTTTGCTGTTAGGTCTCCATTTATTCTGAAATATCTGCAAAGGACTGAAGTAGGCTTCCAAACCAAATTAAAGTCAAGCCAAACCAAGTTAGTAGACAAGACTTAGGGAATGGAGAGTCCAGCGGCAACAGGCCATGAGCCCCTTGTCTTTTAATATTAATTTTTAGAGATGCTAGCACAAGCTTCCTTCAATAACAAGTTATGACTCGATTCATTTCCAGTCTAACTCTGGAGTTAATATCTCACGTCCGTAAATAGTCTAGAGCAGCTGTGAGACATGCACCGGCATGTGGCCATCATGTCAAAAAAATTTTTTTTGATGGCTCTTTTGGAGTGGGGTCTGCAAGAAATACATATTCAGTTACTTAAATGTTCTAACAAGTAGAAGAAGAAAAACATGAGCCATGGCCTTCAGCCATACTTCAAAGATGGCGTCTGAGATGCTCTTCCAAGGTTATAACCAAAGTGAAGGGGGATTTTAGAGATTACCAGGCTGTACTTGGTATATCCCATAGTGTTTCTTGTTATTTTAAGTGACGTCACAGGCTGTTTAAAACACAATTAAGTATACTTTTAGCTTAAAATTTTACACACACACACACACACACACACACACACCATGTATGATGACTGTTTATGTACACGTCTCACTTTTGCTAAGAGGTGGCTGGTGGGATAAAAACAAATTACAAATCAAACGATAATCAGGTAACTCATATCCAAATGTTGCAGGTCACTGGAATTGCTTTAAAAGAAAAAAAAACTTTACAAAATAAAAACTATCATCCATGGTGTTTAAGAATATTTTTGGAAATAATTGGCATTTTATAAATCACGGAAGCAAGTGTGACAAAGTGGGACCAAGCTGAGACCTGGTTTTCAACTGTGCTGTGTAAAGGGAGTGGTGGGAAAGAAGTCTAAAAGGAGGGGTGGGAGTGTTTTCTGAGAGATCCTACAGGCCTTCCAAAGGAGTTTGAACTTCAGGGGGCAGTGGGAGGCATGGGAGATTTTAAAGAGGACAAGGGAGAAAGTGGAAGCTGTGCTTTAGCAGAACACATCCGTAGCCTGGTGGGGAGAGACTGGTGGAGGTTCAGCAAGGGCAGAAAGCCCAATTCAGATGTAGCAATAACTGAGGTGAAAATATTGAAGACACTTGAGCTGGGGTACAGATGACAGGATAGACAACACAGATGGAATTTTGAAATTCTTGGTAGATGATGATGGCAGGATGGAATCAGGAAAAGGAAGAAATGAAAGACAGCTTTGAGCTTGGATAGCTGGAGAACAATGATATTAGATCATCCAGTGTTGCTCTGGCCAGTATCGTTGCCACTGGCCACAGGTGTCTATTGAGCTTAAAATGTGGCTAGTCTGAATTGAGATGTGCTATAAGCACAATATACAAGGTCTGACAATTAAGTTCGTGAACTCATCCTAGAAAAAGTGCTACACACCTCATTGCTAAATATCACCATGGTCACCTTTGAAGTACTCCCCTTGGGAAGCTGTGCACCGATGCCAGTGCCTACTCCACCCTTCAAAGCAATTTCGGAACTCTTTTTCTGGAATGGTCATCAGAGCTGTCATCATATTATCTTTGATGTCATCACTGCCATCAAACTGTCTTCCTTTCAATATTTTCTTTATTTTCAGGTAAAGAAAAAGCTCACTGGGGGCCAGATCAGGTGAGTAGGGAGGGTGTTCCAATACAGTTATTTGTTTACTGGCTAAAACTCCCTCACACACAGTGTCACGTGAGCTGGTACATTGTCATGATGCAAAAACAATGAGTTGTTGGAGAAAAGTTCAGGCCATTTTTGTCAACTTTTTCATGCAGCCTTTTCAGCACTTCCAAATAGTAAACTTGGTTGACTGTGTGTCCAGTTGGTACAAATTCACAATGAACAATCCCTCTGATATAAAAAATGATTAGCAACATTGTTTGGACTCTTGATTTGGACTGATGGAACTTTTTTGGTCGTGGAGAATTGACTGACTTCCATCATGCACTTAGAAGCTTTCTTTCAGGGTCATATTGGTGTACCTATGTTTCACCACCAGCAATAGCATGGCCCAAAACATGGTCTTGCCTCTCCAAAAGGTCTTGGCAAACCTCAACTCTCCTTTGCTTTTGTTCATCAGTAATACCTTTGGGACCATTTTTTCACACATCTTTCTCAAGCCAAGATTTTCAGTTAACGGTTTCCTAACATTTTCTCTATCCATGTTTACTTGGTCTGCTGTGCTTCTCACAGTCAGCTAACTATTTTGATGCATCATTTGATGAATTTTTGTGGTGTTTTCATTAATTCTGCTTGCTACTGGCCACCCTGACCTGTCTTTATCAGTAATGCTTTCTCTCGCCTCAGAAAAATGTGCACGGCCATTTTTTTCATAGCATTATCCCTATAAACTTGGACTAACGTGCCCCTGATTTCACTTCCACTCTTGCCAAGTTTACAAGAAATTTAATGTTTGTTCATTGCTCTAATTCAAGCTCCGCCATTCTCATGACGGCACACAAAAATACACATCAAAAATAAAGAATGCCACTCAGCAAGACACTGCCCCATGTTGACAAGGACACAGCTGTGAGACACAGATATACCAAGGTTATGACACTGTACCTAGTTGTTTGTACAGTGCTGCCAACATAAGCTCACAGTGGCAAGTTTGTGAATTTGTCAAACCTCCTATATACCAATTTCAATGAGTTAGTACCAAAAAAATGTAAACTATCCCATTAATAATTTTACATATCGATTACATGTTAAAATAATATTTTAGATCTATTGCATTAAATAAAATATTCAAATTAGTTCCTGTTAATGTCTGTTTCTTTTACTTTTAAAATGTGGCTAGTAGAAAATTTAAAATTGCATACGTGGCTCAGATGTGATCTCCATTGGGCTGCACTGCTCCACTGGCTTCCCATTGCCCTCAGATTCAAATCCAAATTTCTCACCATGACCATCAAGGCCCTGTGTGATCTGACATCTGCCAGCCTTTCTGGTCTCCACGTGGGCTACATTATGTTTGGTTAGCGTGTTTTAGGCATGCTGGCCTTTCTGTCCCCGTCATGCCAGTGCCCTCTCCCGACTCATGGACTTCGCCCTGGTTATGCACCTGCCTATCATGTTCTCTCCTGAGAGCTTGACTTGTTGGATCCTTCCACCATCCACACAGCAGCCAGTGCAGATGTCATCTTCTCAAGAGGACTTCTTTGACCACTTCTTTTAAAACAGCTCTGTCTCCCTCCACAGCAACACTCTACCCCATTGCCCTATTTTATCTTCCTCAGAACACTTCATCAGTATAGAAAAAGCTTTGTTAATTTGTTTTTATTTAGTGTTTCATTGTATATTTCTTCCTGGCTACAATTCAAGCTCTAAGAAAGGAGGGACGCTATCTATCTTATTCTCTTTTTTATCTCCAGTGCCCAGCACTGTGCCTAACACATAGCGAACATACAATATTTGATGAACACATGAATTGAGAAATACAGAAACATTGAGAAGTGGAAGGTTTGGGGGTGTCTCAATGGTTAAGTACTGTGTAACAAACTATCCCCAAATTTAGTGGCTTGAAAACTGAAATCAGCTGGCCTCACGCTTAGCCTGGACACGAGACTACAAACCACGTCTTACCGTCTATGTTATCATGGCTTTGTGCTATTTCCCTATCTTCATTAACAGAACTTTAATACTCCTCTGTCTTCATTAGTGTGACTTTATTTCTTCAGGAGTCTTCTGCCCAGGGAAATGGATTGATTGTTCATCAAAGGAACTTTCCATCCGATGTTCAATGGGAAACAACGGTTGGTGCCCTAAGATGTTTTAAATTCTTCTCCTGGAAATTCCTGCCTTGCTGTTTCCACCAATCTTGGATTGTCACATGGTGATTGTTGCCCAATTCTAATCACATCCCTATATTGAAAGATAGCCTTAAACTAAGCTTGCAGTTATCAATAAATTCCGACCTTCCCTTCTCTTCCTCGGAGACAATAAGTAATCTTTGCCCTGTGGCATTCTCCCTTACTGCAGTAAGCAATAAACTCATCTTTGTCCTGTCAACAGGTTGTGTTGGTTGTATTTGGGAGCCAGCTTGATAGGCTAATAAGAACAACCATTCTATCATCTCATCATTTTGTGGGTCCACTGGGCTCTGCTGGGCAGCTCTTCTGCTCCATGTGCTTTGGTTGTGCTATAGTTATCTCAGAGCGCCGCCACCTGCAACATCAAGGTGGCTCCCTCGCATGGTTGGTGGCTGTGTGGTGCTGTGGGAAGGCTGGGCTCATCCGGGATGCGGACAGGGCAAGGCCTCTTGCTCTCCAAGCAGTCTTGAGGCCTCTCTCTCTTACGTGGCTGCTCCACGTGGTCTCTCCAGCAGTGTAGCTGACTTCTTGGGGCTCCCCAGTGTGTAGAAGCAGAGGCTGCTCACCCTTCTTAAGGCTTAGACCTGGGACTGGCCCATTGGCACCTCTGCTGCCTTCTGTTCATTAAAACAGTCACAGGGCAGGTCAGAATTAAGGGGAGTAGAAAAACTCCACTTCTCCAGTGGGAGAATGACAATAAATTTGCCTCTACTTTAATCCACAGAGAGCTGAATTCAGACCGTTAGCCATCATGACTGGGGAAGAGGGTGGTCAGGCTGGGCCGGGATGACGGGGGGCCTTCTCCTCAGTCCTCAGGCCAAAGCCGGGGGGCTGACCTCAATCCTGTTGCATGAACAGAGGAGCCCAGCAATGTTCTCTGAGCAGCCGCCACATGCCAGGTAGACCCTGTGCTGATCTTAGCAGAGAGAAGCAGAGAGAAGCAGAGAAAAGCATCAGACGGTGTCTGTGTGCCGCTGGAGCTGTGAGAGACCCAACAAAGTCACTCGGGGCTCAGGAAACACAATAATTCAGTGCTGAGCCGAAGTGCATGGACGATCGGCATAGCTGGCGTTTGGGAAATAGAAATATTTTCTCTAAGCTGCTGCCAGAGACTCATTTTTAAAAATATAAACATTTCAGCTATAAAAGTCGCACGACCCCCTTACAGAGTACAATAGACGGTGTCAACCGGAGCTCCAGCAACCGGCAAAATCTCGAGCGGGCGCTGGGCGCTGGGCGCTGGGTGCTGAAGGCGTTGCCGTTGCTGGAGCTCCGGTTAACGGAGAGCGGAGAGCGTGCTTCCGCTTACCGGGCGTCTGCCGCTCCCCGTGGCCGCCGGGCAGCTGACACTCCACTGCACTGGGGAGGTGAGAAAATGCTTCAGCGCATCCACGCTCACAGTGCTGGTACGTGCCCCCCCAGTCTTCCTCTGCGAGTGGGTGCTGCTGGGGTTCGTGGGTGCTGCTGGGGTTCGTGGGTGCTGCTGGGGTTCGTGGGTGCTGCTGGGGTTCGTGAGAAACTGATAAGGAATGGCTGGCTTTATGGGGCTGACCTGTGCTCACTCACAGGGTTACAGAAAGGACTTCCCAGTCCTTTGCAAAGGGATGTAGTTGGGAGAAATGGGCTCAGCCAGAACTTCTCCCGGTCTTCTGTGTGCTAACCGAACCAGAATGCGCTGACCGGGGAAGCGTAGCATGATAGCCCCCAGGACGCCGTGGAAGGCTGGCGTCGCGGGAGCCCTGGGTGGAGCCCTGTTAGGGCAAGTGGGTGCACTGGAACCTGGGGTGCTGCCTGGAGCTGGGAAAGGGAGAGAAAGAGGGAGGTGAGGAAGAAGGGAGGTCACACAGAGATAAAGGTTGCTTCGGGGTGCAGGATGGGGGAGACTATTCAGAACTTCATGGAGCCCCTACGGTGTGCAGGCTTTGTAGAGGTCCTGAGATGGCGGCGTGACTGTGAAGGACAGACCACAGCCCATGTGACAAGCAGACTAATGGGGGAAAACACCAAGGGCAGCACGGCACATTGGGAGAACACACCCCAAAATAATAGCAAGGGGGGAGGTTCGAGCAAGGCCTCTGAGGAGGCTGAGTCTGATGTGAGCACTGAAGGCTGGTGAGGGTGCTGGTGGTAGGGCAAGTCCTGTCTGGCGGAAGAAACAGTAAATACAACAGTGAGAGATTCGGGACGGAAAGTAAAGGAGTGTGGGTGACATCGAGATGGGGTCCTGGATGACCACTTTTAGCCCATGTCCTCCTGTGGCCTGCACACTGCGCTCAGCCCCAACTGAGCTCCTCGAAGCCCTCTCAGGTTTGCTCATCTCTGCATGCCTGGGGGTCCCGGCCCACCCCCGTGCACAAAGTGATCACTCAGGGGTGTCTGCAGAATGGACAAATGGACGCAAAGCCCACCAGTGCCCCGGCCCCCGGGTCTTCCTGTGGGAGACAAAGGGGTTGAATGAGCTATCTCTGAAGTTGCTTCTACCTTGAATATTTAAAGTGCTTCGCCAACTGTCAAGTTTTCAGTAATTGTATTTATCATAAAAACAGCAGCAAACGACATTGGCCCTACTGATGGCCCTGAGCACTGTGGTCGCCATTTATACACCTGGCCCAGGCTGGTCAGAGCTAACATGTTCTACCCCCACTGACTGGCCCCGCAGTATCCGCTTAGGCTTTTGGTTTTACTGGCCTTCCCGGCTGCCCCCTCCTCCGCGAGGCCTTCCCGGCTGCCCCCTCCTCCGCGAGGCCTTCCCGGCTGCCCCCTCCTCCGCGAGGCCTTCCCGGCTGCCCCCTCCTCCGCGAGGCCTTCCCGGCTGCCCCCTCCTCCGCGAGGCCTTCCCGGCTGCCCCCT